>CM024811.1:19752075-19847075 GCA_014281875.1 Nibea albiflora | reverse complement strand
TACTAACCAGGAAACAAGCGGGCTCCAAGGCAAATGAACAATAGCTGGTATTTTACCATTCGTGGACAAGTAGTCATGCCTTTTTTATTCCACGTTGTGATTTATGAATTACTCCTTTGCTTCAGCACCTGTCATTGTGCCGTTACTGAAGGGGATAAAAGTGATGATTAATCTTCCCTGCTGAAGTAAATAAAAGAGTTTTTGGAAAGCAGAAGCAGTTTATCTTGCCCGCTTGAAAAATTGGGATTGGGAAAACACCTTTATTCTCTCGGAGCGGAAAACTCTGTTTTGAAGCCACAACAGCTGGTACTGTTTGTTCCAATCCAAGTCGGATCTTCAACCATCCAGAATCACTTTGGGGTTTGCAGCTGAAGCTGCCAGAAGTGGCTAGAAATCAGCAGTTTAAGGGAGAATTTACCAGCGAGTGACATTCTGCAAGCAACATTACCGCTATCTGCATCGGGAAGCTCTCCGTGGGGAATAACTCAAGTTGATATTAATGTGGAAATGCACTCATGTTATCAGTCCTGATAATTCAGCTGGACTATAAACAGTGTGGCCCAGCTGAGGAGCCGTAAACTGGATCACTTTAAAATAACATGCCCGGTTTGGTCAGTGCAGAGTCTGTGCATCATCAGTCTGTGGTTAAACAAACTGCTCTTTATTCAGTCACTACATGTACGAGCAGCACGCTCCAGGAAAACCTTCTGATGTCGTTTCTTTTACAACTTCATGCTGATTTTTGTGTCTTTGTGCCAGCGTGCTGAAACTTCCTCCTGCCGTTCTCAGCGACAAACATATTTTGTTCAAGTGCTGTTTGAACAGGTTTGTTATCAGTGAAATTAAAGTCAATGTTTACACCGAGTTCAATCTTTTAAAGCACTATTACCAGTTTTCACTGTTTACAATCAAGCGACTGCTTGGCACGTATATTTAACTATTCACCTGTGAGCACAAAGCCTGCTGTCACATTTCTTGGCAGCCAATAATTGGCTGTGAAGTCGGCATCACATGTGGAGCATCTTTCACTCACACACACACACACACACACACCTTTCCGTTAGCTCTTCAGGAATGTGTGTCAACAGGAAGCTGGCATTTCATGTCAGTGTCCGTGACATTTAATGCAAAAACCTGCAACAGCTGAACTATTCTGATGGTAGAAAAATGCGTGTTTCATCAAGATGTTTCAGCTTCAGCGGCACTTTGTACATCTCTGATAGCAATTTTGCCCACAGTGTACCAAATGGCACCTAAAAAATATGTTACCTGGCTGCGACTGTGGCGCCTCAGGCTGCTCCACGATGGCGATTTTCTCTGTTTTAAGGAATGATAAATGAACCCATCGACCGCCAAGGAGTGAGCGTGGGGGGGCTGCGGCGATGCACTACATCAAATGGGGGAGAATTTCTTTGGCTGCCTGAATCGAGCAGAGAGGTCTCGCGTGTCAGTTTGTGAAAAATGCCGTCCGACACCGCACACTTCATACCTCACTCTGCTGCCATTTTCCACCGCTTTATCTGCCAGCTTCACCTCAGCGGCGCTGAACAGGCACGACGTAACATGCACTTCATCAGCGAGCTCGGTTGTGGGCTGTGATGGAACTCCATTTCTCTGTCGCTATTTAGTTGAGGGATTCAGTGTAGGCGCCCCTTCATACACTTTCAAGTAGCACTTCATTGACATTTGGTCCAGGGAGAATTTATGGGGAGGGGGGGGTCTCCTGTTCGTTGTCGGTCTGGAAGATTTAAAACAGGGAGAGGACGATATAAAACAAATAGGGGTCAGGCCAGGTCAAAACCAGGTCAGGCGCATGTGTGTGAAGTGGATTAGAGAGTGTGTGTGTGGGCACAGGGGGGAGCGGAGAGTAATTTGTGTCTGACTGTGTGCACAGAGGAATTCTGAGCTCATAGGTCCGTGTCAAAATCAAATTTTTTATGCTTTTTTTTTGCTTAAAGATGCAAAAAATGTAACAAAAGGCCGTCATGAGGAATAGAAGAGAGCGAGGGAGGGAACTCACTGAGGACAGGCTGGTCACACCGCAGGTCGTGAACTGCGTTCGACCCCACAATCACCTCACAGGCGGCTTGGCATGCTGGGAGCTGGAGCGGGGCTTTGATCATCCTCGTGGGTCAACTTGGAGCACGTCTGTCTGAGAATCTCCTCATCTGGCATGTAGCAAAGACAACAAGGCACGGGCAGCCAAGTCAGAGCAGACGGGGAAGGAGAGAGTGAAGGAGAAAGGAGTGAGGGAGAGAGAGGAGAGTGCCGTGACTTGCAGAATGAAAACAGCACGTAAAGATAAACAGATATGTATCGGCAGACGCGTACGATTCTGCTTTTTTGTGCGTGCGCAGCTTGTTCGTCCCCGCCTGGCCGCTTTATCGTGCGGCTGCACATTGCTGCGGTGCATGGAGATAATCGGTGCATGTTTTAGAGACGACAGTGGGGAGGACGAGAGGGGGACCCACCCCTCCACCCACCCCCGAGCTCCCACATTTACCAACAGCACAGAGGGCCCCAGGCTCCAGCCCTCCGTCTTTATTTTTCCATAATTTCCTCTGTTGTTCTCTTTGTCTCTATGCTTGCCTGCCTCGTCGTGTATGACGTCGCCGGCTGTGTGTTTGTCGCGGCTGGATGTGAGCTTGGCGGCAACGCGTGCCAATGTTGTTTTTCTTTTTTGGAAGCTGCAGGGGAAAAAAAGGGGGACCAGGGGAAGAAAGACGGGATTGTAGGAAACCTCAGGACACACTGTGCGTGTGTGTGTGTGTGTGTGCTACAGTGTGCAGGCCACAGGCAACAATGGCATTACAAGTACTGGCATTGTGATACGATAGCATTAGCAGATTAGTGTTATTTTGTCAACTGGGTTACCGTAATTGTAATTAATTCTTGTAATTATTGAACATAAAGTTAACGCTCGGTGGGAAGAGTGAAACGTTGGCAGGATTTGAGGTTTTATTTCCTGACTGAATACAACAAGGTGCTAATGTGACGTTCAGCTTCTCATCAGATGTCGAACTGAAACAATTAGGAAAGCGAGGGAACATTTCATGCCAGGAAACAGAAAGACTCGACAACTCTCCACGTCTTCTTGCCTCTAACTCTGTTTTCAGGCTTCCAAATGTTCGCAGCGATTAAGAGTCGTCATATCATTTGGAGTTTTTTCTCTTCTCTTTTCAAGAGCATCAATTCAGCTTCAAATGGTTTACGTACGAGAACGTCAGTCAGTCAGTCAGTTGTGGAGCTCCGCTGTCTGCATGAAGTTTCTGAGGTTGCCGCTCTGTTGCCTTCTGCAACGGTAACTACGTTTGCTAAAGCTGGGAACACAGCAGCACGGCACGCTGTAAGCAACTTACAGGCTCTGCACAGTTTGTCTGTAATGAGTCAGAGGGTAAATGAGTGTATTAGACGTGTCTCAATGTGATCTGGAAGTTCGAACCAGGCCAAGAACGGAGATATGATCAGACGCTAATGCAATCTACAAGAGCTGGTAGTTAACTATGTGATAAGTCATTTCACAGTTGGTTGGATTCCAGTTTGCTCTTGACTCGAAGCCACTGAGTCACAACTTGGCCAATAGTTGATGCAGTATGAGAAGGATTAGCAAAACTGGCAGCGGTGTGTGTGAACATATGTACTCTGCCCGCTGGGAGAAACAGTCGGTGCTGTTGAATTGATGTGCGCCTTCCTTTGAGATGTGAAGTTTGTATTTGAGGTCAGAAACTAAAGCAACTGTGAATATGCATCTCGTGTATGCGACTATCTATAGGAAGGAAAATGTGGTGGGGAGTAAGTTTTGTTTGAGCAGTTGTCAAGGTTACGGCCGTATCCTGTCGGAGACAGTCAAAACAAATTCAAGTCTTCAAATCCTGAAACCATAAAAAATGCGACCTGACTCACCAGGCCTTGTGTAGCCGCGTGTTTGAATATTTCACTGCAAGGCCGTGTTCAGACCAACATTGCATAAGAAAATCCAGCTCGTCGGCTCATTTGCATGAAGACACGGTGTGCAGAGAGCTCCGGCTAGAGAATGCTGGGTCGTCCGGCAAAGAAGAATTAATGCGAAGAAAAAAGGTGGTGCAGCTCGGTGGGAAAGGTGGAAATGTTGTCATGTTGCTGCGAGTAAAGATGCAGCTCTCCAACGCACCTTCTGTAAATGGTGGACTGCATGCGCTCTATAAAAGGAAGACGTTCGTGTTGGACGTAAACAGACATCTCCTTTTTACTGATGTCATAACAACATGCTTTGTAGTCAGCTTATCTAAACAGGATTACACTTCTCCAAATGTAGATGTAACAATAGAGATGGAGGCGAGGGATGGAGGGGCGGAGTGACAGAGGGATAGAAGGGAACCAAAGGGAGGGTGGAAGGGGGGCAACTCTGGGCATCCGTCCACAGACTACGTTTTCTGGCACTGCACACACCTTCCCCTGAGTGTAAACACACACACACACACACACCGACAGACAATGGCATTGCCTCAGGCGGTGCCTGGCTGTCTTAGGCCCCCCGACTCAGTTCATCCTCATCCTATATGCTGTTTTTCTCCCTTTCACCTGTCACATCTGCTTTCTCTTCTTCTCCGTCTCCATCTCTATCTCCGCTCTCCCCTCTGCAGAACCTTTCATCCTTCTGACCCTCTTTATCTTCCCGTCTTCATCCTCCTTTCTCTTTACAGCCCTCATTCTCTCTCTTTTGTTTTCACTGATTTCATTTTCATCCTTTTCTCTCCCTCTCCACCTTCCTCTCCCTCCCCTTTGTGTCTGTCATTAATTTTTTTCCACCCCACGTGTTTTAGCTGTCCGCCGTCCTCTCTGGCCCCTGCTCTCCCTCCTTCCCTTTGCTCCTTTCATCCTCGCCCTTCCTCTCTTGCCTCGCCTCATTCACATTCTGTCTCTCCTCCTCGCTCCTCGCTGTCATCTCACTCATTAACTGTCTCATGGTTAGCTTTCTCTGCCTCTCTTCCCGCCGCTGTCTCGCCGTGCAGCGGTTTGTCAGTGGTTTAATTAATTCATCAGCATCACCAGTTAGAGACTTCCAGAGCTGAACATGAATGTTCCAGTTTTTTTCCGTCTCTCTGGATCTCTTGGCCTTTACGTGAATTGTGACGTGGAGTTAAAATCGCTGCCGCACCGCCGAGGTGTTCTGCGTGGACAGGCAGTTGTCACTTCATGATGTTCAATGCTTTCTGATTTGTTTTGTCTTCAGTTGGATGCTCCATGCTCATGGCTGCTGTATTTCCACACCACACTCCACCTGTCAATCACACTGTGGGCGGCGCTGTGGCGTCTTAATCCTCAGACTTAGTTGAAGTTGAAGTTTGAGTTTCTGTGGGTGGAGCTCTCTTTTTTTTTTCTTCTTTGTTCAGCTCCGGTGGCTGTGACGCTCACGCCAACAAAATCTTTCCTTTATTCCAAACAAAAAAAGAGGAATGTGAAACATGTCATCCCTGCACACCTCACAGACAAAACAGACGTTGATATTTTTTACAAGTTTCGCTGCACAACACTTCACAAATGTCTCCAAAAACCTGAAACATCCACTTCAATCTCACAGACGAAGTCACACACGCCGCCTCCGTTTCTAACGATCTGCGATCGAGGCATCAGGGGATTTCTTTTTGTTTTCCTCTCCAGGTGAAAGCATGAAATATGGCTAACATTAGCTGGAATTAAAGAACAATAACAGCTCAATTCAAAATTTATTTATTTTCTGACATGCGGGAAAGCGATGCACCTAATCTGCATTTTATTTTTTATGACATTTCAAAAGGTTTGCTTGTCACCTGAATGAAAACACGGTGCTACGTCTCTGTCTCTGCTCAGATTAACTGGCTCACCCTCCTTCTATCCATCTTTTCCTCTCTCATCTATTTTCTCCATTTGTCTCTCTCATTTATCTTCCTCTGTGTGCATTGTTCTTCTCCTCTCTCCAGTCTTTTTTACCTTTGCCACTCTCCCTCTGTTTCTCTCCGTCCCCCTCCTCTCACGCAGCGTGTCTGTGTGATGAAATAGAGGAGGGAAAAGAACATTAATAGATAAAGACAATGAGAGAGATGCCATGGTGTGAGAGGAAGGAGAGAAAGAGAGGGGGAGTCGGCGGGAGAAAAGAGACAAAGAAAGAAAAGGTGTCGGGGGTTTCAAAGCGAGGTGTGACACGTGTCGCGAGCTCTGTCGCTCCCTTAAATTTAACGCACATTTGAATAACCGCTTGCCGGGCAGAAGGGGAGAGATGAAAGTTGACAATGGCGAGGAAAAAAACATGGAGGAATCTTTGGCTGAGCCGTGAACAGCCGTCCTAGATCGCACCGACGCCTGAATGCAGATCCACCGATGTGTCACGGCCACAGTCGGCGTTAAAGTTCTGCCTCTGTCAGGAATTTTACAGCAAACTCTCACAATGCTGCCACGGCTCTGTGCACGATGACGTGAGCTAGTCCAGGCTGAAGTATGTCAACAACTACTGAACACGTGGAACAGATATATCCAGACGATGGTGATCCACTGATGAACCATCTGGGACGCCATCGTTGGAAAAGAGCAGGCACTTCAACAAATACTTGGCAGGTGATTGGATGAACCATCTGCACATCACTGTCTATGACGGGTCAACTCAGAAGCCAGTCTGTAGTCGCCGCAGTTGTTGCTTTCGATGCAGATTGGTCGTTTAGCTTGAAGCACGATGAATTGTCGTGCTGCTTCATGATTTTAAGATCTCAAACTGCCGATTAATATTTGTAAAATATAAATTTGTGCTAGAATAGAAAATGTAAACATCCCGATGTGCCAAACTGAGATGTTAACATCGTCCATGTTAGCGTGCTGATGACCGCTGTGCCTCTGTACAGCCTCAGAGCCGCTGACGTAGCTGCAGATTTGTACTTACAAACAGAAACACGGAGCTAACAGGAAGAAGCAAACATTAGCATAGAAGTGCCGGCGTTATAGACAAACCGCTTGTTCCTGCAATTTCAGGACGAAGGAGACTCGGCTGTCAGCGCACAATTTGCCGTGCTTCAAAAGTGATATTTTCAACAGAAATGACACACGATGTTACCGAGGCTTTAAGAGAGCCATCTCGCTCAGTGTGACATGCAATGAACCGGCAAGATTGCCGTTATCGCAGAGGGTGTCTGGGCCTTAAGAGAGAAATTTACTTCACATTTCAAGCAACGGTATTACTCAATGATTGCTCGTGATGCCACCAAACACACATCAAACAAAGGAGGCCGCATTTGAAAGAGTCCGAGGGAAAGAAGAAGAAGGAGAAGCAGAGGAGGGCAGACGGAGGAGGGAGGATGAGCATGGTGGCTGCTTTCAGGCTCACAGGAGCGATTTTCTCCCTCAATAGGAGTACTTAAGGCTCCATGGATTATTAATGGCCTATCTCTGAGGAGCCAGCCCCCCCTCATCCCTCGCTTTCTCCTCATGTCACTGTGCTCCCTTTCCCCCCCTCTCTTCCTCCCTCTGCTCTTTACTCTCCCCCCTCTCTTCCTCCCTCTGCTCTTTACTCTCCCCCCTCTCCTCCTCCACCTCCCTTATGTTTTTATCCATCTCATCTCCTCCTCATTGTCTCACTTCCTGCCACCGTCTCCCAACTTCATTTTGGTCTCCATTTCCACGCGTCTACTTTCAGCTCCCGTCCTCCCTCACTCTTTTACCCGCCTCTGCCTCCTGAGTTCATCTGTTTTTCACTTATTCCCCTCTCTTTTCAATCGCCCCTTCCATCCCGTCCTCACTTCAGTTCATTCCAGCCTCAGTTCATCTTTTTATCTTTCTCTTTGTGGCTTCTTTTCAATACCTGCCACCATCTAATCTCCATGCCCAGCTCTTCTTTCAGCGGGCCTCTTCAGCAGTTCATCTTTATTCCTCCCCACCCCACATTTCTTTGTCACTCGACTACATTTCAGTCTTCTTTTGTGCGTTTGTTCATCGGTCACGTTCCTAATGGATTTTTTGGGGGGGGAAACCGGCTAAATGAAGTACTTTAAGAAATCAATCTGTTTAGGCTGTGAGGTTCATACTGCAAATCGAGGTGCGAGCAGGTTGACATTCTGACACCGAGTAGCTCAGACATCAGTCTTCATTCACCCGGCATCCCGACCTCCTGATGGCATAATTTGTCAGTGATGAGGGCGTGTCCAGTGACTCTCTCCGCTAACCCCCCCGTCCTTCCATTTCCAACCTCATTTTGAAAGAGGACACTACTTTTCCTCTCATTGCTACTCGTTTTACCTCTTAGAGCTTCACCTGATCCACCCGCAGGCGCCCTCTTCCTCCCGCTCCTCCTTTGTCATCTGTAAAAGGTCACAGCGGCGCTCGTTTATGAATTCTTAATGAAAGACGGTTTTAAGCTAAAGCACCACTAAAATCACATTTAAGTACTGACGGTTAACGGCGTCTTCTGCCGCGCTGTATTATTTATGTTTCAACGTGTGGCAGCTTCCTGCTTGTCAGTGCAGTTTGTCTGTTCCCCTTCAGACACGGAGTAATAACTTCTGTCAGATGTTTTCTTTCTCAAAAAAGTTCAAATGACCCCATTAAAAAACTATTAAGAAGAAACTAAAGTCTTCTTAAAAGTAAGACTTCCTCTTTTAACAGATACATTTGCAAGCGTCCATCAAGCTGCACATACATCATCCTGCAAAGCCAAACAGCGAAGTTGGAGCTGGGCCAGGCTGACATCGTACCACTCGATATCTGCTCACTAATGGCCTGATGCGGGGCGTCAGGACTGAAAATGAGCTTTGGGACTAACTCTGATCGCCTAATTTGAAATACTGACCATCTAAGGAGACGCAAACGTTGTTTGTCTCTGTTGGTTTTTAAAATCCTGACTGCCAGATCGCTTGGAAAGCTGGCAAGCGGCCTCCAGCTGGCACTCGCTCCGATATGAGCCGTCTTTGTTTCAGTGTTTTATATCTGTATTTCTGTAGCTCATGATTACTCTCATTATAGATTAATCTCTTGATTATTTTTGGATTAATTGTTTTGTCTCTTGCATTTTAGGAAACGTTGAAAATGACTCCACAATATCTCAGAGCCCCGAGTCACTTCTTCAGATTGCTTGTTGTTTTGTCCAGCCAACAGTCGGAAGCCCAGAAGATATTCAATTTATCGAGATTAAAAACAGGAAAAACACAAGTGTGGAGCAGAAAGCAGCAGGTGTTTGGCATTTCTGAGTAATAAATTATTCAAACAGATGATTAACAAAACTGCACCCTGAGTTTTCTCTCCGTCAGCTTATTGTTCCGGCTCCAGTAGAAATGTGGTCATCAAAGTTTTGGATGTGTCCGGTCTCCCCATAAATAACACAGCAGCACTGTAAAATAACAAGTAACTGAAAGCATAAATCTTCGTGTTACAGCTCTAGTTGTCCTCAGCTTTTACTGGGAGTGTTTCTCTGTTAAACCATCACAGAGTTTGGCAGTAAAGAGGTAAATTGGGGGTTCTGGTCTCAGTGTCTCTCTCTCAAACACTCACCAGTCCAATTTTGCACCATTGCCTCTCTCTCTCTCTCTCTCTCTGTCTCTCTCTCTCTCTCTCTGGCTCTCGGCTCGCTCTGTCCATTTTGTCATTTTACCAACACTTTCTCCTCCTCGCTCTCTCTCCCTCGCTCTCTCTCTCTCTCTCTACATCTCTCTCCGTGCTCAGCTTGTCAGGCCATTTTGTTTGTTTTCTCCAAGTCATCCCCTCTTTAGCAGAGATGCTCTTAAGCTCCTTGTTTTCCTCGTCCTCTCTGCCTCGCTCTCCATCTGAGCAAATTGCTTTGGACGATGCATCCAGGTTGGAGTGCCCTAGTTTCTCCCCATCACCCCCCCCCTCTCTCTCTCTCTCTCTCGTGTCCTTTTCTTCCTCTGTCCATCTCTGCATTTATTTATTCAGATGAGGAGACAAGGGAAGGGGTCAAGCAGCAGCAGGAGGAGGAGGAGGGCGAGAGTGAGACAAATAAGAGGATAAGAGGAGGTAAAATAGTCTTAAAGGACTAAAAATTGAGTGTCAATATGCCTCGCCGCCTGCTTAAAGAGGATTGGTAGCAGTTTCATCTCAGCCCTGCTACAAAGTGGACATCTGCTCTCCACTATATGATGAATTACGCCTCGCACAGACTTCTTTGTTCTGTCCGATTTCTGGAATGTAACAAAGAGTCACAGGCGCAATCTCAAAAAAGTGTCAGGGAAGTCTTTGTCGACGGTTGAATGAGATTGATACCATTCTCATATTTATCCATTAAATCTGATGCCACATCCCGGAGATGGTTAGTAAAACAGCAAACACAGGAAGCTCGGCTCCGTCTGATCCCCCAGAAAGTCACTGTGATGATTTATATGATAGCATACAGACATAAAGAGTCCAAGGCTGGAAAAGCTGTATTCCCTAAAATGTCAAAGTAAACCTTTTAAGGTCACAGATGATGCATGTTTTTGCACATGCTCATTGATAAAATCCAGGATGTTTTTCCTCTCTGACCTCACACACAAAGTTCCCCTTTGGATGGAGCACTCAGGTACCAACCGAACCGCGAACAAGCGAATCATACATCGTCCAGGTGTTGGCGTCCTCAAATGTTGAAGTCAAGACAGAAGATCTGGAGTCTTGCGGACTTGACAACCTTTCTACTGAAAGGTTAGAAGAGCCTGCAGAGAAGCTGGAGTGAATGACTCATCATGCAGGGAGGTGTTCCACTTTCACATCCTGCAAGTTTAGATATCAGAAGTGGCGTCATAAGAAGAGTAGGAAGAAGATTCCTCTTCTTTGCACAAGAAATCTGAACCACAGTGGAGGAAGACTGTAAGTTTAGTAAGTTCAAACAGACACAGAGAGGGCGAGGCTGAGCGATTTAAAGAGTGAATGAAGAGAGGGAGCACACACACACACACACACACACACACACACACACACACACACACACACACACACACACACACACACCCACACACACACACACCACTGCTCTAATCGTCACGCCCGGTTTGGTGTGAATACAGCCCAAGTCATGTAAAATCATAACCTTACATAACTGTATAGTATCTGGGGCACCTGTGACTTCATGAATTTCATCACGCTGTGTGTGTGTGTGTGTGTGTGTGTGTCCTTGGTTGGAGGTAATTCATTATAGCTGCGGTTTTTATGTAAAGGAGCATTCTGCTTATCAGTCCAAATCCCAGATTGGGGCCACGACAGAGAAGATCATCTCATCCCCGCTAATTGGGGCGCTGAAGATTCAAACAGTGGAAGCATGAGGAGAAACAGTGAGACTGTTAAACTTGGAGCCAGTTAGTTCAGTGGAAAGAGAGCAAGAGAGGACGGGGAGAGTTCATCAGAGAGAGAACGTGATTGGGCAGATTAGCAGAGAGGTGGATCGGCTGTCTGAAGCAGATGAAGGCGAATGATTATGTCGTGGCATTAATGTTTAGAGCAGTCAGCACTTACCCCACAGGACCACGAAGAGTTAAACAGATTATTGTAGGTATTAGCTACACAGCACTGTGCAGGGGCTTGTGTTCATTCAGCAGTGAAAGGCCACCTCAGCAGGAAAATGTTCAGGGAGAGGGAGCGAGAGCACCAACCCCTTTTTGCAGAAACAAAACTGCAGAGAATAATGGAGGTCCGCTGTGTGCAATTAGTGCTTTTATCATTCCACAACCTGCCGCTAACTGGCAGCAGAACGGGGACAGAACTGAACCCGAACCCAAATAATTAACCCTGATTACTGCTGCAATAATAACTCAATGAAGAAGAGTGCAACAATAAAATCAAATGACCTGACCAACCTTTGCTTTAAGTACACACTGACTCTGCTGGCTTCAGTCTGAACTCTGTCTGTCTGTCTGTGGAAACAAAACAAGCTTTGAGTTTTGTCACTCTCAATTCTGCAACAGATGTGAAGGGAAGATCCTCTGTGTGTGTGTGTGTGTGTGTGTGTGTGTGTGTGTGTGTGTGTGTGTGTGTGTTCCTCTGTTGGTGCCAGGTTACAGGATGCTTGGCGTTTGTATCTGAAAGCTGAGAGTCGGTACAGAACCGAAGGACTGCGTCATTTAAAATGTCGGGAATGGTTTTCGAGATGTACCGAACCGTGTGAGACCCGCTAATCGTCTGGACTCCCATCGGGGCCAACCGGAGCTTAATCATCAGCACTGAGGAGCTCTCGTGTCCAGTGTGACCATTCTGGTTATTGCCGTCTTCACCTGAACACAAAAACATAAAATGCAGGTGCTGCTGTTGCTATGCAACTGCTTTGGAGTGCAGGGCTCTCCCAGCTTGAGTTACAAATAGTTTTTAACTTCTTCCACTCTGAGCGCGCTCACCAGCGAGGGCCATCGTCGTCCCGTCCTTCAAAAGCGTAACCACCAAAACGAAGGCAGCGAGGTGCTCTGCGTCATTATCGCTCTTGTCCTCTGTAGCAGCATTCCTGTGGTTATTTCGTGAATCCAATTTCCAGAAAAAAATAGCAGGTCAGTGGTGTGATGGTTTCAAAAAAAACACACACATTGTGCTACAAACACTTTGATGTGGCCCGGGCTCCAGCTAATTCCCCCCTCAGCCTGTCGCGGGCTCGAGGCCATTGTATTATACAGTGGACTCTGTACTCTGCCAGACTACGAAAGACCCCATTTCACAGGCTTTTTCCTAGTCAATCTATCCTGGCCAGAGGCTGCTGCAGTGTTATGTTAGTGACCTTGGGGTCCATTTGCATTGGCATGGATTAAAGGCTGCCTCCAGCGGCCTCACCAACCCATTAATATTTCAAAGCTTCACTCAAAAGTGTCTATTTGTAAAAGTGATGTCTGATTATCTCCACCTCGCCTGATTCCAGTTAACCAAGGTCGTACAACAACGCACGTTACGCGGCTACCAATGCTTTACATGCGAGGCCTGTCGGAAAATGTTCAGATTGTTTGTGAGGTGACCGGGGGGGTTAAAGATAAGCCAGTGGCTCCAAACGTTTTTTCCCCTCAGGGCTCCAGAAACGCGACCATCACAAATGATACAAATCTGCACGCCAGCCTCACAGATTATTTAGTGTGTTTTTTATTTTTTATTCCTGTTTTTCTCGACTTGATCCTCGTTGAATTCAGAAAAAGTCAATGTTGATTTTGGCCTGATTTTTTTTTACATGCTGCTTAGTGAGTCAAACAGAAATGAAAACTTTTTAATAGAGATCTGAAATAATAAAACAACGCTGCAAATCAGTTAATTATTGAGGTCCTTAAAGTCTGTGTAAAGTCACAACAGATACATGCAGTAAATCTGAGTTTGTCAGACCAAAGAAGAAAGAGTTATTAACCACACAGCCAAATTTGAATGATTCAAAATATCGACAAGTTTCTGAAATGAGGCGTCAAAATCAGGTGACGATGAATTCTCAGCTGCAGGACTGTATTTGTGTCCATATATTTGGAGATCTAATAGCTCTGGCATGTTTTTGAACTTGTTCATTGTCTAAACAATAGTCCATTCATTGGAAAAACACTGCTCCAACTCGCAGGAATCCCGCGCTTGACTCAAGAGCTGCTCAGTGCTTTTTCTCATTGTTCCCACTCATAGTCTGCATGTGTCATCACAGCAGCACAAACAACACAAAACCTGGCTTCGACTCTGTTGCAGGTTATTGTCCTCTCTGGGTTACAGACTACGTGATGAGCTGAGGCTTACTCATCGCTGGACCTTTCCTCTAACATAAAATCTGTCCACACTCCTGTACTGAAGATGATGATGATGATGATGATGATGATGATGATGTAGTAAAGTTCCACGTGAACTGCCAGGATATTTATTTTTGAACTTGGAGAGACTTCCTGTAGAGGCTCTCGCTCTGCGCTGATGTGTTTTAACCATTTACCGTACCTCCCGCCAAGTTGCTGTGAATTAGCGGAAGGAGGTTTAGCGAGCAGGTAGTTAGTTCCCTAATGGCGGCGACTCAAGCTCAGTGGACTGCAGATGCATGCTGGGACTCGGCCTCAAGAGAAAGAGCTACAGTTTTAAAGACTGAAAACGGTGCTGTGTGTTTGTACTGGTCCAAACGGATGAGTCATTTCTGAGCTGCTGCTGGCTAACTTTATGATTGATTAATGAGTGGAGTCATACAGTTTCTGGGCTTTTCGTTTCTTTTTCTGGGAGGTAAGAGTGTGAGCTTTTGTTTCCCAGCGTCGGGGTTGTGTATCTGTTGCTCTCAAACAATTTGCAATCCAGATGCACAGCACACGGTCCCACATGAAAACAATACAGAACCAGAAATGCCATAGAAAAGGATGTTTTTTACACCTAGAATAGTAAACACAGGCACTTGGTTTTCTCCCAAAATGCTGCTGTTCCTGGGTCAGTGTCATCCTATTGCATTTGGTCTTGTTAACTGAGGACATGTCCTTGTAAATACTACAGAACAGAACATGGGTTTAAGTCCCGCCCTCGGCCTGGAGGTAGCATTAGTGATTTGAATTTTTAAAGTTACTGCACACGTAGCTCTTTTAAGTGAGTGCTGAGGCTTGAGGTCCCACCAGCACACTTTGTTCTTATTTATATTTTGCAGCTGCATGTTTGGAAAAGTGATGTAAAGGTTTTGGGCGGACACGGTGGTCAGTTCTCGCAGTGCAGGAATTTGGCCTGAAGCAGGTGTGCGATTTGGGAGCGAGCTAGTGAGCTAGTGAGACTTGTATTGGTTAATCTTTACACCTCTACACAGCAAGCACCTCAAACGGTGTGTGAATATTAAGTGCTGGAGTTGTAGCTGTGTTACCGACGCGCTTTCTTCCTCCTGCCACCAGTTTTTAAGGGGAAATATTGCTGCTCAGAAATAACAAAATACAGATGTTCCTGCTTCTGGAAATTACCTGTTCTCCTGAGAAGAAGACCTGAATATTTCATATCATATTCCATTCATTTCCCAGCTTTCACCTCCTCAGTCAGTGTTCTGCCAGTATCAGCTTTCTTTTCACACAGCAAACATCCTGCGTTTGGATCGAGGCTCCCGGTTCTGAATGTGCAGTCTGCCTCTGCAGACAACAGGACACTTGCTCAGCCCGTTCAGCCGAGAGAGCTCTGACGTGAACACATATGGGCTAATGTGTCATCTCACCACACACAGCACTCCACGGACACCGCCGCCATTGACCCTGACACTCATTGACTTCAGCGCACACACACATACATGGCAGACGCTCTTGTAGCGAGGCGTGTCCCTGCTGATTGTATCATCCAGCCAAGTGGAGGGTTAAATCCAGCCTCTGTCAGCCTCGCAGGTTTTGAGAGGCTCCTAACTGAACAGAAGTCATGTCCTCTTTCACACGGGGCGCTAGGGAGGGCATGTAAATGTTTAAACTGCCCTCTTTGTGCTATATGCCATATGGCGGAGCTGGGGTGCATACATTTTTTAACGCTGTTGGCCTCAGGACCAGTCAGACTCCTCTCGCTGGGTAGTTTATCTTGATTTATTCAGGATTTAAAGTGAGGGGAAAAATATTCCAACCTAGACTCAGAAGAAGAATAATGTAGAGACACACTGTGTCATTCACCTCTTTGCTTTAGCAGCAGAGGAATAACACTCATACAAATGTTTTTAGTCTTAGCTCTTTATCGGTGAACGTCCCAGATTCTCCACCACAGCTGTAAACAGTCACCTGGTTCAGTCATCAATCAGTGCCTCTATAAATATCTACACATACAAGAATATATGAAATGATATTCTGACAAGATATTCCTACCAGCAACGATGAAACTAACCCAAACTTAATGTGGTGGTGTTGCAGCAACCCTCCTGAATTTCATTCCCCTCAGCTGCTTTCCTCCTGGAGTCACAGTTTTCTGTTATTTCTACTTATTTCTGGCAACTTTTCGCAGCTTTTTTCTCCTGTTTCTGGCACCGCTGTGTGTAACCGCTGATATACGCGGCACACATCATGTAGGCGGCAGGTGAGCCGCGATTTCTTACCTGTTGTGCTTGCAGCGTTGCTTGATTACAACAGATGCACTCTGTTTTCATTTTGGCTGCATGAAATCATGAATTTTTTCTTTTACCGGATTCACTCCTGAGAATTAAAAGTACTTTTCCATGCTTTGGGTTTTGAAATCTTCCCACTGTGTGCATTGCAGGTAAATTTCGTGTGAAGGAAGTGACGCTGGCTTTTCCTTTTGCTGCAGCTGTTGTGATGTCAGTCCTCAGACTGAATGTCTGAGGCACGTTCAGGCACATTCTCTCATTTATGGGAAATGTCGTTCAGCAAGTATATTTCCAGCACAGAAAATCTCCTGGAATGCACCGAACACAACAAACCACAAGGACCGTGTGAAAAGGATGTTCTTGTTTGTGTTCAAGGTTTTTAGTTAAAGCAAAGAAAAAGTATTCAAACCTCTCTGGTTTAGAGACACGCTGATTTCTTTTAGAATGAGCTGCTTCAGCTCAGTTCAAGGACGATTGGCAAGAATACAGGAAGAATGTATATAAATGCTGCCTCGATCAGACCAAACAATGAGTATTCTTCCAGCCAGGCTGTTTTATGTCACGTTGTATTTTAGATTAACAACTCATTTATTAAATCAAAGTTTTATTTGTTCTGTGACGAGCCGATATCGAGTAAGATATTTAAACCTTGAGTGCTTTTGCCACACAAATATTCATTACATCCCCAAAATTGGTTTCATGCTGGCTTCATTACAAAATGAAATACCTCTGAGCTGATGTATCGTCTCTGCTTTGAAAAAAACATTCCCATTTTTTAAAGAACATTGGCTCATGAATTCAGGTCAGCGTAAATTCAGGTGAGCCAAATTGAAATGTAGTTTCAGATGGAATATTTTGTTCCATTTCAGTGATTTTCAAATGGGCAACATTATGCAGGTGTACCCTTCGTTTATTCAGTCCCTCTGAAGAGGACAAGTTAATAAAAAAAACATTTCACCGCTCAGAATTTAGCAGCTGAATTTCTCTCTGTGACTCGCCCAGATTGGGCATATTGCATTACAGCTCAGGACTCGTCTCGAGACCTGACCCCTTTGGCTGAATATTACTGAGACCAGAACCTTCTAACATTTTAAGTTTATGTGTTTATGGTCCACGGGAAGCAAAGATGCCATAAAAAATAGTTCACAACAAGACCACAGCTGTGATTTAAATGGGCCACAGGCCCTGCAGGTGCATATTTTCCCTCCTTTTTTCCACCATCCACAGAGGTGGCACGTCTGAAGGTTGCAGACTTTAAAATAACATCATGTGATCGTTAATTACCTGCCAAAAAGAAGCTGCGTGACGCCTGCAGTTTTGTTATGAGCAGCACCTGGCTGGAGGTGTTGGCTCTCTTTGCATTTACATAAAAGTAACGGCCGGTCCTCCTGCACATTTGTACGTTTGTGTTCCAGTTTGGAGACGCTGAGAGGATCCAGTTGCAACCAACCGCTTTTACATTTCATCAGTCCGGTTGATTTTGGCAACAGGAAGAAAACATTTTATAACATTTTTCCAGAGATAATGGGACGTTATGGGCAACTCTAATGGGCTGTCAAGCTAACCAAACTCGTTAGAAGAAATTCTTCCAAAACATCAGGACTGAAAACTTTGTCCTGTCCTCCAGAGAGAGAGAGAGAGAAACATTGCTCATCTGGTCAGGTGCTTCAAATGACCTGCCTTTGCTTTTCCTGACAGCAGACCTCTTATAGTCTTAGAAAGAATCACTCTCGCTCTCAGTAGCAAAGCAGTAAAGTCATTTATTGTTACAAAACCTTCTTAGAGAAAAGGTCAGAGTGGATGACTGGGTGTACTGTTCATGTACGTCTGACTAGTCCATTGTTCATGCCCCATCTCTCACCAACAGTCAAGGTGATTTCTTTGTAACAATGAAACCAATTTTCCTCAACCCTGACCGTGATCTAGAGAACATGACGGTGAATGTCCAAAGGAAGTACAACCTTCTGTAAGGTCTGCATGTAAGTCAGAAATAAGTACAGGAGAGATTCCAAAAATTCCTGGTCGCCTTTCAAGCTGGACCAGTACAAAAATTCCAACATACCAGCTGGCAACCTCTTTGTTTTGAATGCAATGAAGCAGAAGCAGCTGCGGTGAAAACGCATCAGCACGTGTGCGGCGCGTCGACGCCCCGCAGTCGACAGCAGAGCAAAGTGTTTAGTGAGTGAGGAAGCTGCGGCAGACCTCAGACGGCGGAGGAATAACACACTGTGACTGTTCTATTAGGCCAGGTGACTATACTGCACCTCATTAGACACACTGTACGTGCCGAGCGGAGGCTGCTGTGTGTGTGTGTGTGTGTGGGTGTGTGTTTGTGCGTGGGCGGGAATAAAAGAAAATGAGAAACTCTGAAATGAGGAAGACACACACACACACACACACGGCTTCATGTGTGTGTGACAGCTGGAAGCTTTGTCGATCAACAAGTTGACAGAAAATTAATTGACTGTTATTCTGATAATGGATTAATAGCGTTAGTCATTCCGCGCTGGCTTCCACCTCCTCCAATGTGAACAGCTGCTTTTTCTCTTTTAACTGTTTTATTTCGTTGTAAATTGAATATTTTGGAGTTTCGTGCAGTTAAAAAGTCACCTTGAACACATTTTCATACGTTTTACACGACGATGAAGCCGTTATTGGAAAAAATCAGCAGAATAGGTGATAATTAAATTCAGTCGCAGCTCTTTTTTTTCTCTCTTCGTGTCTTTACTGCGTCTGCTCATGCACACACACACACACGTGCAAGAAACAAACATGTCTACCTGCGTGTTTGTGAAATTCCTGCAGTCGTGCTCGTGTGCCACGGCACTGACAGGAAGCACACAGGAGTGACTGTTGACAAGTAGCTAATTAGCAATCAGAACAAGACGCGTGAGCTGGAAAAGAGATCTTTGTTTCACAGTGACACACACACACACACACACACACACACTCACACTCATGCACACACACATGCTCGGTCGGTTTTCCCATGTCGCAAAGCGCTTCCTGAGCTCTTTGGGGACCTGCTGTCACTGATGTGGAATCTGTATTTAGAGTGTCACGCTGAGCTGTGGTGAAAGGTTAGGGAACACACACGCACACACACACACGCTGTGTGTAGGGAGTGATGATGATTGTGATCATGGCTGGCTGATGCTGGAACCGTTTAAAGACGCCCGTCATTTGGCTTCAGCTGTGATAATGACACCCAGGTGCTCGTTCTAATGAGGTGAGAGTGTCGTGTGTTTTTTAAGGATGATATCTTTGAGCTCAAATTAAACACCTTTATCGTAGCTGTTTTTTAAAACCACAATTCATTTTGAGGGTCACATTTGGTTAGTTAATTTGAATATGAGAGCGGTCGGGTCGGGTCGAGTTGTAGGATCAGATTTATTTGACATTCTAACATCAAGAAATCGATTGTGAATGAATTATCAGGCACTGGAGTGATGTGCGTAAACAAATGCTAAAAAGCTCGTCGGCCTCTCGACTTCTCCTCGTCAGATTGGACTCGAACGCTGATCAGATGCTCGATTTTTTCTCTGGCTTTTAAAAGTAATTAAGTTGTGTTGATTCAAAGCTTGCAAACAAGTAAACCCCGCGATCCATAAATGTGTTCAATGTTTGGAAACACTGAAACTGAATCTCTTAGCGGTAGTGCACTTTGATGCAAAAACATTTTTACTGTCATTAAAGGAAGTTTCCTGCGTGTATAATCTTGGCTGAAGGAAGACGATACTCGAACAGAGGCAAGTATGACACCTTGGATGTGAACATTAGCTGCAGCGTGGTTAAAAGCCCCACCAGAAAGCGTGTAAGTGGACCTTTTAATCTCAGATAACTTTATTACAAACAGTCTGTGGTGTTTGGTGTCCATTTGCAGACACTCTCCTGTGTAATGTCCACCCTCTTATTATAACAATATCCAGTCCGAGTTCTAAAAGCGGATCTGTGCCGACAAATACTGAAGTTTCAATCCAGCTCTGACTATTTTTGATTTACTACTTACTGCACAGTATAACTAAAGCAGTTCGAGGCCCCAGAAGGATTCTTGGTTCAGGATCAGTTTAAAAGACAGACTGGAAGTTTGATGCAGTTAATTTGTCCTTGGAGACATTTTTCAGCTTGCAAATCGCCCTAAATAGGTAGACACTGCGTGTGAGCCATCAACGTGATCAGCTGGTAAGAGACAGGACGTCAAGCTTAGAAACGTCCTTCGATTCAGCCTGAGATCGTCCCTGAGTCTGGTTGTGGTGGCCACCCAAAGCTATTGCTTTTCTCAAGAAGACAGCTAACCCAAATCCAGCATCCAGTGACCTGGTCAATGTCAGAAAAGATAATAGTTTAGTCTTTGTGCAGCAGACAAGAGAATTACAAATGAAAGCACGAATCACCTTTACAAGGTCAGCCGAGGATACGCGTGCTTCGTCTGTACAACGTTCCTCGATCATCAAAGCGGAGGTTTGTCTCCGACATCACGGCCAGGTCTTGATGTCTTTCTTTTCCGATGACGTTCGCGATCTGTTTTGTGCTGTTATAGCACAGATTTTCTAACATTTACTGCCGTGTCAGTGAACCGCGCGCTCTAACTAAGGCGCGTGTGACGGTGAAGATTTTCAGATTTTAAGGTGTTTTTTGGGGAATCGCTTCCTGGCAGTGACTTTGTGTTTTTTCTGCCGTCGTCATGTGACTGATGGGAAGCAGAGAGTAACACGATGCAGCACTGATATGAACACACACACACACACACACACTTTTTCACTCTGCAAACATTCTGACATTTTCCAAAAGACTACAAACATGGAGGAGATATTTTCTTCTCTGCACAGACTTTATAACTTGGCGTCAGATAGCAGCGCGCTCTGAATGAGACGGTTCTTAAGGTGTTTTTGACGGACGGTTTCCTGGCAGTGAGAGTTTGTTCTTGCGGTAAGCAGAGAGAAACACGACGCAGCACTGATACAAACCAAAACCAAACTCACGTTTTACCGTAACTGACAAAGTAGCAGCATATTTGACCACTGACTGGAAAGCTATGACACCACAAACTCATTTAACACCGAGACAGAAATACCCAAAGTTATCAGTGCTGATAAGTTTCATGTTGTGTTTCAGTAATGAGACACAGCAGCACGCTGACACCAGATAACCTCTGTGTGTTGTTTTAACTGTAGATTATCATGTAGCACACTGTTCTTGGTTGTTGCCACTTCTGTTGTCGGTGTGATGTGTCTCCGTCATTGGCAGCAAACAAACTGCTGAACTGGAAACTTCAAATGTGAATTGAAAGCGAGAGAGTCGCTATTGTGGAAACAAGAACAAAGAGCGAGAGGACGGGAGGAAATGAGGGGGAAAACCTAAATAAATCACAGAGGCAGGAGGAAGACGAGCAAGAAATAAATCCACGGGGCTGCACGTTACAGCGGCTGAGGAGAAGATTCAGGAGAGTTCACCTTTAATGAAATACACGAGCTGTCGGCGAGATGCAGGGAGAGGAAGAGGAGGCATACAGGGGCAATGTGTGAGGCTGTGGAGGAATCTGTACCCTGCAGAGACAAAATGAGAGAGACATGAAGTGACAGAAGGAGGAAAAGAGGCAGAGTACACGGCAAAGTCTCAATGAAATGAAAAATGACTGTCCTTTTCACCTTGTTAGCCAGCTCTCTCTGTTACACTGTGTACCTTCTCATATTACACGCTTTTCTTGTAATGATATATCATGGACTGCAGCTTCTAACGGGCTACTAACAAGCCAGGATATGTGGATAAATGGTCTAATGGTTCATATAAAAGCTGTGCTTGTTTGGAAAATCATGTTTGCCGGGACATCGTGCTTGCTTTCTAGTGGCAGTAATTCAAAAGAATACTAAATTCATGAAAGCTGAAGTCGTGTTTGGTTCTGATGGCCGGTTCCAGGTTGGCAGAACACGCTAAGCTCCAAGGCTACCAGATCTAACATTTCCTTTCTCTTCTTTGTCTTTAGTAAGTCAGTCAGCAGCAGAATCAACAGCTATTTTATTAATCATCATCTCTCTCATGTACTTGGTAACTCTGTGTTGCACCTTTACAGAGAACAATGCACAAACTAATGTGGAGAGCAGGTTTCTTATTTGTCGCTTGTAAATGACGACCGTCACGGACGGCAGATCGTATCAGCTGTAGCTAATCAGTTCATTCTGTTAGTAAGTTGACTGATTCAGGGCTGTGTTGTCTCTGCGGCTGAAATCTGCTTGCAAACATTGAAAACATCATACGTCCAGGTCAGGAACAGAAGTCATGAAGTCAGATTAGTAAAATACTAACACTCACCTCAAAATTCTCCACAAAATCTACTGTCATACAAACAGTATGTCAAACAGAAGATCATTGAAACGGCATCTCCCAGTTACTTCAAGGAACTGAGCCATCACCGAGATGGAGAAAGGAAAAAGTGTGTGTGGCTGCAGGAGAGAGGAAGAGAATGAGTGGCGGATAAATGAAGAGACATAGCATGAAACAAAGTGGATGCATGTGCCGTCGCCTTATTATAGCAACGGGAATAGATACACAGAAGGACTCGGGGTGCGGATGTCGGGGTGGTCATGGCGGTAACGAGGGACGGGTGGGGGCGCAGCAGTGAAGAAAAGAACTGCGAGAAAAGCGGGAAAAATATCAACAGCTTTCCTTAATGAGCCCGGAGCGATGAAATTCCAGAGAGAGAGGGAGGGAGGGAGAGAGAGATGAGTGAATAAGAGGAGTGAGATGTTGAAAGAGCGAGGGTGAAACAGTGAGAGAGAGAGAGAGAGAGAGAGAGCGGGAAAAGGAAGATTCAGTGAGAACAAGAAAAGATTCAAGAAGGAGGGAAGAGATGGTTGGTGTGTGTGTGTGTGTGTGTGTGTGTGTGTGTGTGTGTGTGTGTGTGTGTGTGTGTGTGTGTGTGTGTGCATTCCTGGGTGGGTGCAGGAAGGAAGGAAGGAAAAGGATGACAATAAAATTCTCCAGTGTGGATTCCTGTAAGAGAGAGCTTGAGGAAACGTCACATGTCATCAGATTCCTGCTGAGGAATCTGTTTTATTTTTTTATTCCTCCCTAAATATTTCTCGTGGGCAGGTGCGTCCTTGAAAACGTTGCTATTCCTGCAGCCAAAGGGAGCCTGATGACAGCTAATAGCTTCAATTTCAATAATATAGCCTAATAGGTTTCACTTTCTTGTCAGCAGTCATTTGGTAATAGTAGTCATTATGCTGTCAGCTTTTCCCGTGCTCTACAAAGCGCCTCGCAGGCTGCACAGGTACCGAAAGCGCGAGAGCCAGAGCGACCATGTTACATGCGATGTTGCCGTTTGATGGCCAGAAATCTTTGATTGGGCCTTGACACATACAAGGATTGGATTTGGATTGATTTTCATTTTTCCACTCCGTCCCTGCTCCGGTTGGACGCGTCTTTCCAAGGTAATGGATTCTTCAAGGATTTGGCTAACTTGGCAACAACAAGCATGGTGGCTCGACCCAACCCCGCGGCATCACGACACGAGTCTTCGTATAGAATAATTCCTTCAAGTGCACTTGAACGTCCAAGACGTTGAATTTGAAGCCAAAGATGATGAGTTTGTTTTGTTTATTTGCATAATTGATTTGCGTGCTGAGAGATATTGCCTCGGCTCTTTACTGTCCTGATATAATCACATGAATGTGGAGTAAAGTGGGTGATATCGAGCTGAAGAAACTTGCTGAAACAGAAAATATGCGGCGTTATTGTTTGTAGGCCCAAGCATTGTGATACAATATTGGGATTGTATTGTTTGGGGAGGTCTCTGATGAAGTCAGCCAGAGTTAGCAGCAAAGGTCTGGGATTGTTTTCTCCCCGAATTCAAGTGATCCAATAAGTGTGTTTTCAATTAAATCTGAAAATGATATAAATAAAGAAAAACATCCGAGAGAAAGGCTCAATTATTTACTGATGAATACCAACTCAGCTGCATATTTTGGATGAATAATTCCTGGACTGTTTGCTCCCATTAGTGCTCCGTTAGAAATTGTGAGCCGTTTTCACATATTATCTAAAATCTATACGGCTGAGAGTTTTCTGCTGCTCGTGGTCTCAAAGTAAAGAATGAACTTTGGATCTGAATTATTTAGCCAACGTGGCCAAAAAGTCTTTAAAGTTCTCATAGAAATGGAAACAGCTACAACTCCATTGTAAAAAACCTTCTGAGAAAAATCACCCAGTTCACTCGATGGCTCGGCTGCTCAGTGGATCTCGTGGTGCGATTGTTTAGTCAATTAGTAATTTGTGTAGAAGTCCAATACACATTGTGCTTGTGTTGAGCTACACCAATCATATTCTTAAAGGGACTCATACATACACTTGAGCGATGCTTCACATGTATGTTTGCCATGTTTTCATCTTCAAAGCTACAGTTCAACCTGAGGGAACCAAATTTTTATGGCAATCCATCCAATAGCCGGGACTCTTCATAAATGTCAGTGCTCAAGTAGAAAAGTTCTTAGTTATCCGAGTTCATCCTCTGGGAATGAGGAATGCTTGAACCAAACTTGGTACCAATCCATCTGGTAGATGTTGACATATTTCTGGTGTCAGCAGCGGGTCAAACTATTGGCAGTAATGCTAAAGTCATAAATATTTGTACCATTTTCTAATTTTACCAGCCTGACATGTCAACCTGTCGATGGGAAAGAAGCAGAGATCACCAGAGTCATCCAGATATTTCAGTCAGGACCAAAGTTCTGGACTGACTGATCCACAGAGCCATGCTGCGACTGTACGGTCCAAACTGTAGTGAAAGAGGCCGACACCTTGTGACATTTACTTGTGTGTGTGTGCGTGAATTCTGCTTACAAGACCTTGGATATACTACAACATGAAAGCATCTTTCATTAGACAGTCAGCGCCTAGTAAACACCCACGTCCTTCAAACTCCACAGGCTTTACGGTATAAATACGGAGCCCTGAAGCCCGAGCAGAGATAACCCTGATTACATCATCAAGGTTATTTCTTTCTAACTTTGAAAATCATCCTTCAGAGCCACGGGGGACTTTGTACAACCGAGCAGCACTCAGAATGACTCATAAACTGGGATTTTTTTGAATACAGTGAAACTTGATTTTACATCAGGAGCTCGTACCGTCCTCTACATGCTTTATACAATAAATATCAGTACACACAGGTCAGATGTAACTGTGTCTATGCACAGCTGGCAGATGTTTGTCTGTGTTGACTCATACATGCATGTATGTCGATCTGAAGATGGCAAGCTTCCTCTGAGCGCCTCTTCTCAACTGTGGACAGCTCTGCACTCAGAGAATATTAATAGAGCTTCAGCAGCGATACAGATCTGATGCGCTCTGCCAGCAGTGTATCAAATTGACAATCAATAAGTTCAAGTTGCACATCACTCTGAGCCTCGCCATATCACAAGTAAAAGGAAATATGATCTAGAAGCATGTTACTTTCTGAGGTTTTCAAATCCTCGATTCATTGCGGAAAGCCTCCCGTTACAGCGCCTGCAGCGTGGATGCTGCAGCTTCCTAACGAAGGCCCCAAAAATATCTTTGGATTGTAACTTACAGCAGACTTCATTCATGAGTGCAGATATATCCACAAGTCTTTTCTAAGTTCAGGGATTTTCTCTCCTTTCATCTCACAAAACCCTCGAATTTAGTTTTCACTTCCCTGATGCTCTGCAGCAGCGTGATGAGCCAGGTCGGCATGTTCAGCATCGTCGTCTTTCAATAATGCAACACACTGCTCTCTTCCCTAATGAAATTTACTTTCATAATATCAACCACATGGGTAATTTAATTTTCAGCACTGACAAATCACTCCGTATGAATAATACAAAGCTAAAAAAAAAAAAAAACAGCTTTCGTTTGGGTTAGTTTCAGTTTCTTTATCTCGCCCTCGCTGTGATGGAAACTCCTTTTCTTCTTGTCAACAGCAGCAAAATATTTAAAGCAAACGAAGCGACCAGTGAAGAAATGGAACATGTTCTGCATCCAGCATCGTCCTGAGGAATGTTTCCTTCATAACTCATAACTCATGACTCTCATACCTTTTTGAAAGAAGCCGCGTTGATTCTAACATGTAGATATTTTAGAACTTTTGAAGACTTCCTTTTTATGCGCTGTCGATAAAGATCCCCGGTGTTGAAAGTTTGATTTTGATTTCTTCTGACCTTGTTGGCTTGATAGGATCAACTCTCAAGCCAGATGTGTCCTGAGGCCTGTTTCATGCCCGGGTCACTGCAGAATGTGTTCCACAGCTCGAATATAACCCAGAACTCAACATTTCATAGGCTGTGATCACAGGGGATGTACTTCTCTCCTACTCAAATGCAAAGCCAAACTGTGTGAGTAACACAGAGAAAAGCTCAAAGGGTGCAAGGAGCATTACATCAGATAATGCTGAGGGAACTCTGGGGAAACTCTGCCTGCAGCTATTTTCATATTGATGTAATGCATTGTAAAATTTCAGGCATGTTTAAACCTGGATAGCCCGATCTTTGTCCAAAACATGACAAGCATCATTTGGAGGTGATACGAGCTCTCTGCAGCAAAACTGCTGCTTTTGTTCTTGAACTATTTTGGAACGAGAATGTGGATTTCAGGCTGGTTAAGCAGCTGACAGTCTGTTCTTTACAAAGGTATACAAGTCGATGCTCCTTTAATAGTATGCTGGGTCAGGGAATGGGCTGAAAGGTGCCGGAGATCAGAGGGTTTACAAATGACTGCTCGGTTAGAAGATCAGTAGAACTGGACAAACATTGATGGTGCCTGGACAACTGAGCAGGGCCTGGAATTCAATGAAACTGTCAAGGGTCCAGGCAGTGCAGTTAAGCTTAAACAGATACGTGGCCAGATATCTGCTCTTGGCTTGTGTGAGTGTCGGAGTCAAAGGCGCTTCAGAAGTACTCTAGGTCAAGGTTAGAGCATGCAGCCGGCTGTCAGTAGATTTACAGCCTCATACCGAGTCCAGGGCCCGATAATGGGTCGAAACATCATTCACCATTAATGCCGGGCTTCCACAGGAATGCTCACACCACTTTTAGCACATTTCATCATACATATCTGTAAATAAACTGACGTATTTTGCGTTTTTATGACATAAGACAGTGGTCAACCCTCATACGGGGCCAAAAAGACACTTTGGTTTGCAGCTGTATTGATTTAAACCAGAGAATCTCTGATGTAGGGACTCTGAACAATCTGTCAGAGCTGTGAGTGTGTGGCAGCGGCAGTGGTTGGGCGGTATTTGGTGATGTTCTCGGGTTTATTTATTTATTGAGAGTGAAACAGTTCAGAAATCATCTGGATGTTACTGTATTTACAGCTTTGATCCAACAACTAGAACCTCCTCGCTTCCTTATCAGCCGGGCGCCCGACGTGCAACGGCCTCGTCCTGACCCTCATCAGCCAGATATGAATCGAGCCGTATGCGAGCAGATCTTTTATCTCGCGCTGGCGGAATGGATGGGCTGCAGCCGCAGTTGTACTCTATTTGGCCAAAGTCAATCCAGATGATTTAGGAGAGCGTTGGGTGGCGCAGCTGCTGGATTGACGCTGGGCTCTTTCTGAAAATTGAATGTGCATGTACAGCGTGATGATAAAACACAGCGGTCAGTTCCTCTCCGTGGTTTTGGGTTCGACATCAGCGGCACATGGAGGAAATAATAAACGTCGCCTTGGTTACCTCAAGTGTTGGCATAGCAACTAATAAACCAGACATATGGAGGATTTATGGGAATTATCGGCACGGCTTTGACCAATCAGACGACTTGTTTGTAACTCCTGTTAAATACGAAGCACTCAACCTCAGACATTGACTGAGCTACTGTTTACGAAGACGTGACCTTCCACTTGAAATCCTGTTTTACACTCGTGTACGCATGATGGTGGAGTGTTTACTGATGTTTTTATGCATGTTTTTTCTCATGAGCCTGCTGTATATGTGTGTGTGTGTGTGTGTGTGAGTGTAAATGTCCAAAAGGAAATCCTGTTGTAGCCAGGATGGATGACCTCGGATGTTTTAACAGGACAGGAGATGATTCGGAGCATTAAACAAACACACCCTGATAGAATCGCACACCACAGATGGTCGGTTAGTCTCGGCTGGTGGTGACGGGAATTAAGGGTGGGGGGTAGTTAGAGGAGGAGCAGAAGAGTTTGGCTCAGCAGTGGTGGCTTTTAAATTGTGCCAGACTTGCGTCAGACTTGTACACACACACACACACACGCACATGCACACACACACTCTCAACAGTAGGTCAGGGCCAATTTGTGTGAGACAGACCAGGCAAAGATACACACATTCACTCCCTAACTGCCTTTGTGTGCTCGAACACGGCTCTCCTCCACCTCTCACTTTGTTTGTCTTTCTGACTTCTATGCTTCACCCTCACTCTCAGTGTGTGTATGAACAGCACACACACACACACACACACAACTTTTAACAGTCTATAGATGCCCTTAAATAATCTACAGTCTCACCGTGCAGCCCCTTAAAATGGCAGAATAACAGAAGTCAGAGCGTCTGTATCGTCTTTCAAATCTGAGTGAAATTAATCGCATCCATCAGATTAAATTGGATCATTCAAAATCACATTTGGTTGGATACATTTTAATATATGCGGCCCCGAGCTCAGGATGAGTCATCAGAGCTATTTTAAAGTTTTACAGGATAGAAAGGGAAAATTCTGATATCAAGTATTTCTACAAGAGAACTTGGCTAGTCCAAGTCGCACATGGAAAAAAATAAAGATGTTCTTCTGCTTTCCCGTCCTGTTACTTCTCACATTTATCGTGTCGAGTTTCTTGACCTCCTCCTCGAGCTGGAAGCCGCTGGTGTGCAGAAATACTAACAAATATGAGGCCGTTGGTGTCGTGGTCACTTTATCATGTTATAGCAGGAGAGTCGAAGGTAAAATCATTTATCTTACCACAAACATGAATTCCATCATCGTCCTCGTTATCGGTTTATTCTTTAAAAAATAGAGCGACCGCAGATTCTGACAGATCCTGAACAAAGGCTGTTAAAATCTTAATCAGGTTTGAGACAAACCACAACCTGGCAGCAGAAAGCGGCCCGCAGCCAGCCGAGTGTAGGATGTACTGTGGCGTGTTCGCTCTTCCTCTCTGGTTTCCATTCTGCATCATTATATAGCCCAGCTTGTGGAAGACTTCACCATGAAAGGCGTTTATGCTCTTATGTTTCATAAAACTGTAACGACCAAGGGCCGCAATTTACTTGTACCCTCTCTGCCTCAACCCGACTTATGTACTTTAATTATTGACTCTCTTCACTTCCCGGAATTACTTTTGAGAGCGCGCCAGCGCTGAGTGATTGAGATTGCATTAAAAACGGCCTCTTTGAGAGTGAATCAAACAGTAAAAGAGTTCAAATAAGTAAGAGTTCTTTCCGTCTCTTCACTACAAATCACACTTTCTTTCAGCGTTACCTTTGATTGGGCGGACAAATTGCCGTCCTTCCCTCCTCTGTGATGCATCGCTGTCTGCGTGTGCTCGTGGATGCCTGCTGCTAATCGTCGGCACGGAGGAGAGAGTGCCTGCTCTCGGCTTTGGAAGCACTGACGCCAGATGATGTCCAAGATAACTGAAAAAACTTCTGCTATTAGATTTTATGATCTGGTTCACATTCTGGGACTCTTCTTCTTTTTTTTTCCTCCACGTGACTGAAACTGCAAAATTGATCCAGAAGTGCAATAAAACATCATCATGCTCTTTTACTGCCGTACTCTCAAAGTGCTTTTGGACGGATCTGTTCCTGTAAGACGTGAAGCATTTTACAGGAACGGGGCAGATGTCATGAGTAGAATTAAATGTAGTTTATATCGTGCGTCCTTGAAGCACTAAATATGCTGCGAGCTCTTTAATTCTGCTCAGACTTTGATTGTGAGTGGATTGGTTTGATATTTGCTCTCTGTGGCTGCACGACCTTGTAGTTCAATTTGGAAGTTTTCCAATTTGTGTGTTTCTTTAGCGTGTGTGTGTGTGTGTGTGTGTGTTTAATTGTCAGCAGCTTCGCGTGTGTTGAGATAATACCGTTTGACATTTTAAAGCTGATGTCATGCGCCTCCCCCGCAAGCCGTCATATAATGTTATATAAAAATGTCCAACAATGTTAATGTAGTTGTTTGACTCCACCGTTACTTTACTGCACATAACCCTTTTACTTACTGACACGGCGCTGCAATCACATGACTCCCACACACACACACACACACACACACACACACACACACACAAACATACAGTGAATTTCCTCAAAATAATTCTCATTATTGAATCGGTCAGCTCACTCGAACTACTTGTTCATCCATATTCACAGCACAGGCGCTTAAAGAGAGTGGAGTACCTCATTTTTGGACTGGCTTCCTTTCAGTTATCTCTTCTGGAAAAAACTTGAATGAAGAGAAGTGGTATGGAAGCGGAGGCGCACACACATTATCTTCTCCTCTCTGCCTTTTGTTGTGGAGGTGCAGAGTGACGTACGGTGGAGAGGGAAGGGGAGATGAAAGACAGAGGAAGATGAGAGCAGAGATGATGAGGTTGATGAACAGAAGAGGGAGGCAGAGGGGGGTGGTGGAGGTGGTGGAGGTGGCAGAGAGAGAGAGCGCGGAGCGGGTGGAGTGATGACTATATTGGGGAAAGAAGAAGATGGCAGGTGGCAGCCGAGGAGCGAGGAGCGAGTTGTAAGACTCAGAAATGATGGAAAGACGCGAAAGTATGAGAGATGATAATGTGCGAGAAGATGAAAAAGTAAGTGATGGATCACAGAGCATTCAGTGTTTAAAGCAGGGTGACAAAATGGGAGAAGGTGAGAAAATATTAAATAGATTATGATGAATGAGAAAATAATGAGAGTGTAAAATGATTAGAGACGTGAGAAGATGAGAAAATGGAAGGGTGGATGAAAGTAAGAGTAAGAGACGATGAGAGGAAACTGACACGATGAACCAGAGAAGGTTCAAAACTTCAAATGAAAAACAGACTGACCATTCACAAAAACCTCCTGAACCATCGTCCATCCGTTCTCCGTAACCGTAACCTGCAGGGGCAAGAAGTAAGAAGTGACGCGGCATTGTGCTGCACACAGTGATACTCAGAATTTAAAGAGTTAAAAGGGTGATATATTATTTTTTGAGGAGGAGGAGGAGGAGGAGGAGGAGGAGGAGGAGGAGGATGAGGAGGATGAGGAGGAGGAGGAGGAGGAGGAGGAGGAGGAGGAGGAGGAGGAGGAGGAGGAGGAGGCCTATAAAAACAATGACAGTGATGAGAGCGAGTGAGCGAAAGGTAGCAAGAACAAAAGCAGCAACAAACTTAAATCAAAAAGTTGGAAGCTAAATTAATTATCAGATAAATTTATATAGAATAATATAAAAACAACACAAGTCCAGCGAGCAGGTGTGTTTTTTTTCCAGCCTTGAGATATTCCGGAGTGTTTTGTGGTGGAGTGCTCCTCACAGCTATGGACTATTGATTCTTGTGCTTAAGTCTGGCAGCAGGTGCTCGTACACAGTGTTTGACTAGAGTTGGTTTGCTAAGACACACTTATCTCTCAGCTGCTGCCCTCCGAATGCAAACATGCTTCATCGTTCTCTGGCTTTCTGCAGCGTACCGCCAACCAAGTGTGTAAATGGATGTTTTACATAATTATACTTTTGGTTTTGGGCGGGAGGAGGAGTGAAACAATAAACGGAGAGACATATTTCTGAAAATGAAATTGGCGCACTGAGCTCCCTGTACAGTTAAATGTTGCATCAAGTTGACCTGGAGGAGGGAAAACACACATATGTCACCATGTGACTCATGCTCCATGCGAGAACACACACACACACACACACACTAACACCCCTCCCACCTCCTGAGACCTTTCCTCTGCTGCGTGCATGCATGTGCGTGGACAGAGAAGAGTTGCTGCCAGATGTGGCTGCAAATGAACAGCTGTTACTCAGTTCTACAGCTGCCTGTCTTGTTGCCACGACACCTTTGCCGTTGCCTTGGTGACCAGAGCTCCGCAACATTTGGGAAAGTCCTTCCACGCTCCGTGTACTCGGGTTCAAGCCTCCGCCTCCTGGCGTCAGTCCTTGTTCCTCCGGGGAGCTGGTTTGATTGGCAAGTGCTGGAATTATAAATGCTGGTCTTGTTGTTGTGTTTTATGTGTGTGTGTGTGTGTGTGTGTGTCTGTGTGGGTGGGTGGGGGCCAGTGTGCTAAGTTGTTGGCAAAGTAATTAAGTGCATGTTCTGACAGTGAAAGTGTGAAATTGGAAGCATTATGGATGGATAGAGGCAGAAGCAGCAGCAGCAGCAGCAGCAGCAGCAGCATCGTGATGGAGAAAGAGGAAGAGATGAAATAATGGACATTCTGGCAGCGAGGCAGACTTACTAACCGACTGAATGATTGTTTGATGAACTGGCACAGACATACTAATGGCCACGTAAGAAGATGCAAACTGAGAAATAGGTCCTGCGTGCACACAGTCAGGGGAAAAACAGAAAGGCAGAGCGACGAGAAAGAGGCCAGAATGAGACCGTGTGTGTGTGTGTGTGTGTGTGTGTGTGTGTGATTGACTCTGATTCAGTTTAATCCCTCAGAAGGACACGCAGCTGCCCGGCGGATCTGCACAATGATGTTGTGATTGAAGAGTGTGAGTTTTGTGATGCATGTTGGGAAATGGGACAAGGAGAAGGAGCATGCTCACAACAATGCGGAAGGCATGCTGGGAAATAGAAATACAAACACTCGCATTTATGCTCACACACCTTTGTGATGCACCTGGGAGCAGAAACGCACACACACACACACAATAGGCAGATTGGATGCATATTGTGATTGGATGGGAGACGCATTCTTCTACAAGGTGTGTGTGTGATAGGCCAGGATTAGGCAGATGGAGATGGGGGAGAGAGGAGGCGCTGGGGAGAGAGGGAGCGAGAACAGAGAGCAGAGAAACACACAGCACAGCACATTGCGTATCCTCAACAGGATACAGAAACACTCCAACCCTACAAATCACAAAATGTGCCTAACCAGGAGAGGTTTGAACTGAAACAACACGCTGCATCTAATCATGGCTGCAGCGAGGGATTATTTTCCATCAATGGTTAATGTCTCTGTTGCATTATCGATTTTACTAATAGTTTCAAATGGCCATCACAGAGTTTTGGAATGGCTTGATTAAATATATTTGATTTAAAATGATATAAAGGAGACAAAAAGCGCAGACCTCAAATGTTCAAAGAGCTCTACAGAGTGAGCGTTAACAGTTTTAGGAGCAAAACTATGTGTAATGTGCTACTTCAAGTGTTTTACAGCAGAATAATCCATACCACATTTGGAGATGGGAGACAGTATTGGGCGCAGGAGGCGCCACTTCCACCCGGAGTGAAAAGCTTCAGAGCAAACAGTCAGACAACTCCAGATTAGATCTTGACTTTGTGTGGCTTTAAGCCACAACACACAACCAGGAGAGATTAAAAGCTGATTTCCCAGGACTACTCCTAAAGGTGGAGTATTAAGTGAAATTGGATTCCAATCCTTCCCTGTCTGTATCTGGTGAAGTTAAAAAACTGCTCGCAGCTTCAGCAGAGATGCAAGTTAGGCGAACCCGGAGCAGTCTGGAGGAAGACGGCAGCCATCTTTATATAGATAGAGTTTTACACACAGCTCAGGCGAGCAGTGTCGACACAATCTGACTTCTCCTGAAGGAATGACATGAAAACTGAATCTGACCCGACTGCCTCGAATGTAAACATGTCACGTCACATTGTGGGATGTTTATACATCTGAAAATTAGATCAAACTTGAAGCCCAAACAGTCACTCCAGCACAGAACCTCCACTGCTGAGCTTCAAGGCTGATTATTGACCGCCAAGTGGCCGCGAGATGACCGTAAAGTCAGGGATGATTAATCAGCTGAAGATCAGATTAGTAGATCGACAGAAAATCAGCCCTCCCGACAGATTTAATACTCACTCATCATGGAGCAGACATCACTGAACACCTCTCAGAGCTAAGCTACGTTTCAGGGCTTTACTTTGAGATTGGTATTTTTCACCAGTGGAGCGCGTCTCATCTCTCGGCCAAACTGTCGGCCACTTCCAGCTCACCTTACACAGTCGAGCCGAATCAAACGCGTGCAAAACCACAGTCTGCTGGCGAGCATATGAGAGCGTTTACCGTACACAGCTGTGTTTCAGCGAGCAATTAGGCCTGAACCGCTCTGACACATTTACATTGTGTGTTGATTTTTCTCACAATTAAATTCTGCTGTTGTTGTTTTGTCTGGAGGAACTCAGACAAAACTCCTCTAAGCCTCCTGCTGCCGCCTCAAAGCACTCATACGCATCATGTAATTGGTTTGATTTATTACGGCTGAAAAAAGTAGTTGTTCCTAATGCGCACCGAGCTGCTCACCGTCACCATCTTTATAATTCCTGCTTCATTATTCGAATTTGTGGGACACCCTGAAGCACCGACACAGCTGGCGCGCACCTATTAATGATCCTGCAGACTGAGACACATCTGTATGACGTGTTGTATGCAAACTGTTTGACAAACATCTCATTTCATATGGAAGCGTCCTGCGAGTCCACTGCCCCGCTCATAATGAATCCACGCAAAGTGTCAGTCAAGTGTCTCGTTTACTGTATTATTTATTCACCAGCAGCGTTTGACACAGCCGGCGTCTCGTCTCTGCAGCACACAGATGAGGTCGTATCAGATTCATCGGATGGTTTTCGTCTTCACGGACAAACGTGTGTTTTTATCTCGGGCTGCATGGCGTGTGTTGCGTGTGTGTGTTTGAAGATGCAGTATATTCTGCTCCTCCGAGCCCCGTTGTCTGCTTTTCAGGGAGAATCCTTGGCTTTTATGAAGTGACCAATTGTATTTCACCTTTTACGACAGTAGAGGTGACTGCATCGTGATGATTGTCCAATCACGCACAGTTATTTTTATGGAGGTAAAGGTTACAGAGGACAGGGATAACCCATCCTTCACTGCATGGGTGTAATAACGTGTGGCCGTGTGAGTGTCTCTGAAAGAAACAGAGACAGTGGCAGGCCGAGTGTGTGTGTGTGTGTGTGTATGAGTGTGTGTTTCTTAGCCCAAGGACCTTCTGTTCTGTAATTAGTTTTTCCTGTGGTATGTTTTCCATCCCTCCCTCCCTCCCTCCCTCCCTCCATCCATCCATGCAACAGATTGCAACGGTGATTCTGAAAATCCTGGAGGATCAGGCCACACACACACACGTTTACACACACACACACACGTTTACACAAACACACACACACACACACATAGCCATATGAATGTAATCAAGTCTGCAGTAGCACATGCCAGGAGTGCGGTGAGGCAGGGACAAGAGAAAGAGAAGATTTAGGTGTCTTTATAATCTGTGTGTATGCGTACACGTGTGCATGAGTGTGTTTTTGTGTGTGTGTGTGTGTGTGTGTTCCCTCAATAGGGCGCAATAGCGGCAAGCCATCTAATTTTCAGGACTTATACTCACAAAGCCAGCTTGATTTCACCAGCCGGGCGAATCTCTGAGTGTGTGTGTGTGTGTGTGAAACGTGTGTGTGACTTACCGACACATGGTGAAGATAAGCCTGTAGGCTCAGGTTGGCTGTGATTCCACTCTGATTTCACCCTGTCCCTCTGTGTGTGTGTGTGTGTGTGTGTGTGTGTGTGTGTGTGTGTGTGTGTGTGTGTGTGTGTGTGTGTGTGTGTGTGTGTGTGTGTGTGTGTGTACATTTTGTCCTATTTGTCTCTTCATCTGCAGCCCTGGATGTGCTGTATGCATATTTTGTGTGTGTGTGTGTGTCCCCAGAGTGTGTTGCACATTACACATGGCTGCCTCGCAGCACGCTCTGGACTCCCAGCTGTACACTCCCACTCCTGCTCTCTGTAAGATGTTTGTTTGCATGTCTGGTTTTTGTCTAAAGCAGTTTATTATGACAGTGTGGAGAGTGAGAGACAGTCGTTGGTGAGTATCATTAATCAAACGCACCCTCTGTGTTTGTCTGTTCATTACGTATTCACGTCCACTGTCGCTTTGAGCACTTTGTGATAAACCTTTATCGTTTAAAGCTCTTTGTGAACGTCGGCGTCCGTATTTGGCATTCACGGCGCCGAGTCCGTCCACAAAGCGGCCTCTTACCTCCCGCTGGCCCAAATCATCCTCTCCTATACCTCGAGCAGCCTCTCATGTCACAATTAAAATTCAGTGTCTGTGCGTCCTGATTTCTCGTGGGGATTGATAGCATTAAATTTGATTCTTTTCAATCAGCGCTGTTACGGAAACAATGATTTGGATAAGCCCACACCTTGTAGCGCTGCGTCGTGCTGCAGAAGCAACATTTTCAGATTAAATAGATTCATGGGACCACTGTAATTATCTGATAGAGAAGATTAAAAGTAGAAATGTGTTTCTGGCAGTTGATAAAGGCAAGAATCGGGGGCAGCTGAGCATGTTGAACTGCTGAAATTATCTTAATGAAAGTCAAAGTTGTTGGTAAACCGGCAAACTGATTATCATCACAGAGATTTTACACCCAGATTTTCTTTTCCGGCTGCAATTCAATTCCACTGTCAGGGACGCCTTCTGCATTTTAATGCTCAGGATTATTATTAGGCCACTAACTATCCGACTACTGAGCTGCTTAACACTCATCTGGCCTGAGAAGCGTCCAGTCATCTCTGAAACGAGGCTGCAGCAGATGTATGAGCGTCAGTGAGACGCCCAGCTTCGTCCTTCCCCCTCTCATCCCTCTCATGGACGCTGAAGGGGAATACAGATGACGGGGGGGGGGTGATGTGGAGTCTTCTGCTCGTCACTCAATCATACAGGCATATCGTGGATACTTTATATCCAAAACAGCCTGACATGCACCCTTGTCTCCTTTTTAATCTCTTGTCTTCTTGCATAATTTCGATATCACCTTCCCCCTCACACCCTGGATTACTCTGCTGTGACCACGCCCTGCACTATCCGTCTCTCCATCTTTCTCTCATTCAGCGCTGATGCATTATTCTTCCAGACAAGGTCCTTAGTTAAAGGTCTGCGCTGTAATTGCACCAAGGCGCCTGCCTGCTGAAACACTGTCGCCCCTCTGGCAGCCGTACACTGATTTATTCGGTTGAAGACATTTTAGTCACTCTCAAAAAGATTGAGGGAGCCCTCGGGGCCTCGTAGGATTGAATGCTCATGACAGAGAAACTTAAGATTTAGTGTTCATGTACATTGGAGGCTGTAATTGGTTTGTTTACAGCAGTAACGCCCTTAAATATTAGTCCTGCAAAGGATTTTAAAGTATGGAAGTGGAGACGAGCGTAGCGTAGTAATGCAGTCACAAGGTTCAGGCCTTTATGGAGCGGAAAAGATGGACGAGGCTGACAAAAGGTCCTCAGTCACATTCAAACTGGGCTCTTTGTGGTTAAATGGTGAAATTCAACAAGAGGGGTGATGTTCCCTATTCCGCATTTGTGAGTTTAATGCGTTTATAAGAAGATTTATTGGACCAAGGGTGGTCTAATTTCCTTTAATGACAGGGCATGTGGTGGTGAGTGACTTCTTTATCCCCCCAGCCGGAGACACCCCTTCAGGCATAATTAGCAGTGGGTGGAAGCCAGTTAAGAGTCATGCTCTTGTTGCTTTACTAACAACTGATTGGTCGAGAAGAGGGGAGGGGGCTCTGAACCTCTGTGTGTGTGTTTAAGCTCCACGCTGTAACGCTGGTGACGCCATGTGTGATTCAGGAGTGACACGTGACTGTTTACTCTCTCACTGGAGCAGCAGCGAGCGTCACTAACCACAAAGATTGTACTGCCGGGGCGACCGACTGCTGCAGAATTTTGGATTAGTCAGAGAAATGTACTGGAGGCACGGCGCGATCCTCTAAGCGTGTTATTTCACCGTATAAAGGAGCAGGTAAATGATTTATGGGGATCAAGCTGACGTCCTGAAGTCACACCTGGAAGTTTTCGAGCCAAACTTTTCAGCCGTCTTCAGTGATATTGCAAACAAGTTGCAGACTGTGTTGCAGGGAGGCAGAGAGTGTGACATCAAAGTGCCACATCTCTGATATTGGACGCCTCTGTCACATTGAAGTCTGTCTCGTGCTTATATGTATGCAAATCCAGGGTGCACTCTCTTTGTGCAGTTTGTGTTTCATATGCCCATTCCTCTGTGTGTGTGTGTGTGTGTGTGTGTGATGGTTTGCTGGGCTACAGCTGACCTTTTATGGCATTTGAACAAACTCAGGACACACACGCTGACGCTAACACATGGCTGACCTATAGTCTGCATAAAACATGCACAAACACTCACACACATACTAACATCCGCCCGCTCATCCATATGCAAGTCCGCCACTGTACGTCCTCCATAACCTGGACCCTAACAGACGGCTGAGGTCGACTTCCCGTCCGACCCGCGGGCCGGTGGACCTCGGGCTTCTTCTGCGGATGTTTACACGCATCACATTACACTCCTCGTTGCAATCTGTTCAAGGAGTGTTTGGAGTGTGTGGGTGTGTCAGTGGAGGGTTAACCGGACTAAATCGGGTGGAGGAGTTATGTGCTATCTTCTCTGCAGGCTACCCTTGACACCCCACTGTCTGTGTGTGTTTGTGTGTGCGCCTGAAGTGATTCACCTGCTGTCTGAGTCATCCACCCGCATTCTTCTGTATGCACACACACACACACACACACTCTAAAACACACAAATAGTGCCATCCCACCTACATAACACATATTGTACGCAGACTGTTCGCAGCCTCTGTGCGTTTAGAAGGACAGAACGCTGACATTATGTAATCTGCGGTGCGCTCGGCTGTCTGTGCTTTTCACCGCCTCACTGTAACAAAAAATCAGCAGCGGTGATGAAAACCATCTGCTGCGTTCGAGGTCAGTTCAGAGGTCGGGTCCATTCTGGAAATGCCTTCTCTGTTTCATTGTTTTGCTTTTTCTCGCCTCTCTTATCGACCACGCAGTCCGTTTCTGCATCTCTGCTTCACCCGTCTGACTAAGATTTAATAAAAGTTTCATTAACAGATTGCAGACATCACATTAATGAATACACGACGCTCACGTCACCTCATCTAATTTTATGCTGCCGTTTTACGTCACGTCAAAATTAACACATTTTGACAGTTTATTACCTGATTTTTCAACAGACATCGATCCAACAAGCAGCACTCATTTCCATAAACTTTCAACTTTTCTAGCTCTGCATGTTTGTGCAGATTTCTTCCACTTGTGCACCGTCGGAGGGAGGCGGCGAGCGGCGAGCGTTTCGTCGCTAAATATTTATTTTATCACGCTTCACGTTTGCTGAATTCTCCAGTAGATTCTGGCGATTCAGAGAAGTTCTTGAAGCTGCAGCAGGCAACATTTTAATGGAAGAATCCAGCCGCCTTGTCAGGCCATTTCAAAAATGGTGCTACAACAGCGGAGAGTGATTCTTTTTTCCTCAAATTAAATTCTGGTGTCAAGCTTGGTTGCTTGTGGGAAAACATCTCTACCCCGCCAAAATAAAAAAAAGACACAGGAAATCCAGAAAGTTGGACTCACGAACATTCGATATTCTGTCTCTCTTGTGGATTTTGTTCCCCCTCCGTACGTGAACTAACAAACGTGCAGTTTACTGACGTCAAGTTACAGAATAAAACAAATAAGTCACCCTTCAGTTCAGAACCGCGTTGAAAGAAGCTGCGGTTGTGTCAGTGTCAGCTGTCAGACAGCGTCATGAGCTGATGTATGTAACCAGGAAACAATGTCATGAAGTTGATGATGTGCACCTGAACGCACCACAGAGCCACATACACAGACATAGCAGGCTTTGTAGTGGCTTCCACTCCACCCGTCCGGGTAATAATCATTGTTATGTTTTTTAGAGGGGGCAGGACAAAGAAGGTCAACATTATATGTCAGATTATACACACAAATAGTTTATACTTTACTAGTTTATACCTCATCTGAGACCTGCAGCAGCTTTTAAGTTCTTATCATTGGCTAATGGTAAACAGGCAGTACTTCTATAGCACCTTTCTAGTCTTCCAACCAATCCACGTATTAATACACACATTCATGGCAGATGCTGCCTCGCAAGGTGCCAACTGCTCATCATAAAGGAGCTAATCACATTCACACACACTCACAGCACAGCCCAGGGACACTTCAGCATGCAGACCAGAGGAACCAGGGAACAAACTTCCCAATCTTTAGTAGACAGCCCGCTCAGCGTGGATACAAATGTGTTTTAGGTCTCTAGTTTGTGGTTGGACCGTCATTCAATACGGGGATACATGGGACTAGTATGAAGTGGTCGTGTGTTTAAAGGGGAGTCTGGTGGGCACATATAGAAGAGTCTTTCTTGAGGTTAGAGGTCAGATTTAGCTTTAACTCATAAAAATGTCGTGAAGCGTGAAGGATGGGCGACAGGCAGGAACAGCTCTCGTTGTTGCTAAGGCAACTGGATCCAAACAAACTAAAGTTTTAGTGAAATTCTTTAAGTGAAGCACAAGAACCACATTTGTCAACTGAAGGAGACAGATTTCTTTGAGCGGGGTACAAAGCGGAGCAGCCTGAAGGTGTCGGTGCCGATGACACGGCAATATTAACCACCAGAATTCACAGTGGACTCTGACATGCGGTCATTACCGTACGGATGGTATTGGAATATATTCGGCCAAGCGGCTGATAGATTTCCAATTCTCTCTCATGTAAGCTCTCTGAGTTCTCACCCTCCAAGTCCTCCCTGCATCTATCCATCCACCCATCACACCTCCACCTCTGTCTAACAATCACAAAGAAAGGACTGGCCTCGAGGAGACAAAAGATCACAACGACATAAACAAAACGGCATGAAATAATACTACTCTGGAGCAGATAATGTCATTTATTTCAGCTGACTGCTTTCCAGGCAGCAGCAGAGCAGGTAATTGAAGCGGGAAGCTTGTCCTTTAAACCCTCCCCACAGTGTCTCAAATGCAGATCAGGCTTCATGATAGCGTCTCGGCTGCCACACTAGCTAATTACACCGTGAATCCCCAAGGCCCGGCATCAGGCTGTACCCGTAATGACACAGTGCCACACCACACCTGGACAAACAGTGTTTAAAGGGAAAGAGGTGCTCCAGAAAATGAAATTGTTCTTTCCCCGTGTGCTGCTGCCGTCTGCTCCTCCACCTCCCTCCTGTCACTGTCTTCACATCTGTCTCTGCATCCTTTCTTATCTCCGCTTCTGTCACCGACTCTCTTTGCATGTTACATTAACATGCATCCCGGATGAATGGATTGTAATCAGGTGGCACGAGGAAGCATAAATCCACGTGCAGGACGTGCTGAACTGCTGTCATGCAGAGGTGGGCAGATGTGTTTGATCACAGTAGAAACATTTGTTGCTACGTGAGCGGAATGACAACTTTTTACGGGCTCGCCAAACTACAGCACGCTCATATCAAGCAGGTGTCGACCGGAGAGACGCACTGATCAACAAACAGTCACGGGGTCGCTCGGAAAGACGGAATACGCACGACGCACGTTTGAGCTAAATGAGATATTTTTTATTTCAGATCAAAAAATCAGAATTGTGTAACAACCTGAAACCTTCCTGAAACATTGTACTAACGTATTACACCGAGTAATTAAGCCCATTATCACTTCATGGAAGCTGTTTGTTCGTGATATCTGGAAAGACTTTCCTTCCTTTGTGATTCAAATCATCATGCAAGTTCCTCACAAGTAGACGAAGCCCGGCTTCCTTTTCCATGTGTCCTCCTTCCTTTTCCTGTCCTCTCCTATGTCCCCTGTTTTGTTGATGTAACACAATTTGTCCTCCGCCTCACCGTCCTGCGCGTACACGCCAGCGCCCAAGGGTGGCTGTCGGTCCAGAACGTTCTCTTCCCCCCTCGTCTTACATTAAACAATCCCGCTGTTTCTCTCTCCCTTTGTCCCCATCTGTCTGATTTCATCCCCCCTCCACACACACACACACACACACCCCTCTTGTTGTGTTTCTCCTTGTCCTGTTTCACGGAGGTGCCGTTGTGCGCTATTACCCGTTGCTTTCACAGGTAATACGATTAACCTCCTGATTCAGGAAAGGGAAAATAGCCTTTCCTAAGACCACGACATTAATCCTCTGCAAATAAGATTTATGTCTCTCTCTCTCTGTCTGTCTCTCTCTGTCTGTCTGTCTCTCTCTCTCTGTCTGTCTCTCTCTCTGTCTGTCTCTCTGTGTGTCTCTCTCTCTCTGTCTGTCTCTCTCTCTCTGCAGCTGTGGCACATGACTGTATGACTGTAAAAGCCGGCTCTTAATGAAACACGCATACTGCATGTACATAGATACAGTACATGATATTCAGACTACACACAAGGACAGTCATTAACACACACACACACACACACACACACACGCACGTAAGGTTCAGACTACACGGTACACAAACAAGCCATTCTAAAAACGAATGTCCTGCCAGAGGGGACTGTGGGAAAATGAGTTTCTGGATGGATTATTAATGTGTTGTGCAGCCTGGCCCACTGCCCCGCTCTCTGCTCTTCTTGTCCCAAAGTGGCGCGCTGTCTGCGGTCCGCCGTGCACACAAAGCGCTCTAAATCCCGCGGTGGATGTAAAAACATAGGATTAGTGGAAACTCAGGCTTTCATGCCGATCCCAAATGTTTGAGAAACCCATGCGGGGGATTTGCCGATCTGACTTACTGTGGCCGTCCTGTAATTACGGGTTTGTGTGGCGTGCAGCTCGGCGGGGGGGATGACGGGGTTTTTGCAGTTTAGTTGATGTACATCACGGTGTGGTGGGAGAAGACAGGAGTGTTGGAGCTGCCTGTTTTTTGCATGCACAGGAGGTCACTGTATCATATGAGGTCATGGAATATGTATGTAATGTGGAAACAAATATTCCTGTCGATCCGTGAGTGGCTCTGATGTGTTCCACTTCCAGCCTGCTGCAGGACATGTTGATTATTCAGCAGCTTTGTTATCGAGGCCCTGCAGGAATATCGTCAGTCTTGTAATGTAAACTGATGCAAATTGACAAAATTCCTGAAATATTTTAGCTGCAGTTCAGCACAAACACGATGAACTAATCAAAGCTGAAGAGCGCTTTTCGAGAGTTCTCAATCGTCTTTCTCTTTTACACGAAACAATCCAACACGGAGTCACCGTTATGAGGCTCGGAGGAATAGTAAAAACACGACAGTGGTATTTCATTTGGGACTTCTCCTCTGAGGCGGCGCTCGCTCACAGACTGTGCACTGAAAGTAACACAAAAATGCAGCAAGGTAGATCAGACTGTTGTCAGAAGATTCTCATTTCTTGCCACAATAATCACACACAGCCATCGTGTTCACGTTATCTGAACTTCAGCTGAATCCGTCACGACAGACAGGAAACCATCGGCGAACGCGTTAATGTCAGCAGTACAAACAGTCCATCAAATAAAACACATGAACAGTCTGGTGAAAGAGAAACTCGTCGTTGTGTTCTTCAAGCAAATATCCCGACTCTTCTTTTCCTCTAATGAACGGTTGCGTCAGCTCATGTTTGGTGCTAAAATAGGCCATGACTTGAAAGCAGTTTCAAACACACGAGACACTGAGCACCGAAAGTGTTTTCTCACAGGAGTGGAAAGAGAAAGAGACGTTTATTTGAGGGAAAACTGCGCGCACGCAGTAAAATAAAACGCTGTGTGATTCTACAGTCTGTAGTTTGGAGCTGTAATGTGAAAGTTGGTTGCCTGTATTTATAGAAGAGGAAACACAACTCGTGAAGGACCTCGTGAATCCTGAGCCGGCGATGCTGTTTGTTTCTGTGTGTTTATGTGAGGGAATGTTTGCTTCCTGCGTGTTTCTGTGTTCACCGCCACGGGACGCTCTGTGGATGCCGGATTGTAATTGCGGTGGTGTGGCTGCTAGTTGCGGTGCTGACGCTGAAATAAGGGAAAAAGGAGGTTTCTCTCTTTCATGTCCCATCTCTGTCGTTCTCTCTTTCATGTCCCATCTCTGTCGTTCTCTCTTTCATGTCCCATCCGTCTTTCTGCTTTTAGAACGTGACAAATCTGCAGATAATAATTTCTCCGTCCCGTTTGCTTTCTGACGTCCTTCTCGTCTGCCTCTCCTCTCCACTTGTTGCGGGGAGGTGTGAAAGCTGTCAAACACACAGCTGAGCACTCTGTGATTTTACCTTGCTGGATGTATCATTTTAGTTTTCTCCTTTAGGGAATGACTTATTGAACAAATTGAACTTCACATTCAAAGACATCAGTTCATGTTTGATTAAAGGCGATAAGTTTCTTCTCACTTCCCGTTTGTGCTCGTTGTCCAAATAGAAGATCTGCATCTAGCAGAATGTGCAAATAGTGTTTTAATTTAGGCTGAAGTGCCAGATATGAAAGTCACATCATTATTAGAGCGCTAACACTTTAAATTTGGAAATAGAAAAGTGAACTAGCAATAAGTGAGATGAAATCATAAAGAGTAAAAACTGTTTCAGCCAAACTTGGACTAAACTTTCCATTTCAAACTGAGCTAGACCAAATGTCTCTGAGCTTTATGAGATTTATGGAACACATGGCGAGTCTAATCTAAACCACCAGTCAGGTTGCATCAATCCAGGATGTGTGTAATCTCTGCAAAGGAGAATCTGCAATGTAAAATCTGTTGGGCTTCTGGGAGCGTTCTCATTTGTAGTCTGTTTGTAGTCCGTTCATTGGCCGGGCTTTTGTTGCATGCAGGTAAACAGTCCATGCAGAGGGAAAATGGGCAGAGCACATCTCATCTGGATCCACTCCAGCTCCAGTCCCACATCTCGAGTTGCTATTCGGACTGTAAACAATGTCTGGCGCACGAAAGAGAAAGTCTTGTCCCGGATATCCGTTATCTGGATATCTGCTGACTGCACCGGAGCCCTGAAACATTGGCCACGTCCCCCAGAGGCTGAATGTTGTCTGATGGCAGCAGATGGGTTCTGGGACCGTTGTGCATTTAAAGAGATATTTACTTATTATAATGGGAAAAGACAGACTTTTTGCATTTGGTATCTGAAAAATATTATCCCATTTATTTGAGTTTATCTGACAGCTCGGTACTCAAGCTACCTTCGATCCCCTTTTAAGTGTCATAATTAGTTTTAGAAGTGTTTTTGTAGCTGTGTGTGAAGCCATAAGCAAAAGCAAAAACTGTCTAGACATGCATAATTTCAGCACGGTGCGGTAGGAAACATAAAGAACCAATCCTGAAGCAGCGATGGCCCAAAACCAAAAGTGATTTAGTCTGAAGAATTTTCCCTGACTTTGATGCAAACAGCGGCTAATTGCAAGCTGAAAGGTCTCTGGGGTGAATGTAAACGTGTGAATCTGCAGAAGAAGAGAGCAGAGAAACACGCGAGCCGTCCGACGCCGCTGAATGACAGCGTCACAGATGACGGCCGCACGGTCTCGCAGGGAGCGTGTGAGGTGGACGGATCAATAAAACAAGCGCACCAGCACTTTGCAGGTGCTCAGACGGTGTGTGTGTGTGTGTGTGCTGGGTATGTATGATAGGAATGAGGCTGACTGTTGGTGCAGCTGAGAGAACTTCATCTTTCATCTTTCTTTGCAGAAACTAAATACAAACATTTCTTTCACACTTGCAGAGTGACGCGTTGTGTTCATTTTTAGTCTTGATTAGGATTAAAATATTTGTTTTATTTTTCTGTGGCTGCGCACTTAAATCTCCAAAATTGCTCCAGTGTGTCACGACAACAACTCAAAGTCGAATTTTAGAAATCGTTAAAAACTTTCTGAAATGTTTATTATTATGTATTTGAACATCGGCCATCGAGTCAACATATTTTATGCGAGGTTTTGCTCTTTGGGGTCCGATCAGTATTAATATTGCATAAAAATGTTGGATAGAGACATCAGTGAATGTGAGTGAATATATAAATACTGTTGTACTGTAAATAAAATATTTATGTGCATTAGTCCAAAGAATCTTTTGTAAATGTGGCATGTAAAATAAATGTAGAATAAATGCCTTCATGATGAAAAAGGATTCAGCTCGTCCTTTTTACACGTCCGTGCTCTCCAGCGACAGATGGACAGATACGCAGGTGAAGTGACAGGCGGCCATCGAGTACATCCATCCTGGAAGCGGGCTGCAGCAACAGGCTGTAATTGTTCTGATATTAATACAGTATGAAGCGGCAGCAGCAGCTTTGCAGCCCCTAGCAACAAAGAGGCAGGCAGGCTGGTAAATAAAGCAGAAATACAGTACAGAGCTGCAGCAGCTTTTACCTCACTCATCTCTCCATCTCTCTCTGTCTCACTTCCATTTAAATTCCAATTTAAAGGCTTTCGGGATTCATTTAGGGTTCACTCCTGCTCTCTATGATATCATGAACCCATCGTCTCTTGTTTAACTCTCTCCCACTTTCATTTCTACTTCCCTTCCACCACAGCCATCCTCCCCCTCATCTCTCCCTCACATATGTTTCTCCTCTCCTCTCCTCTCCTCTCCTCCCTCCTTGCCGGCCGTCCCTCAGGTCAGCAGCAGAGAGTCTAGATGTTGCTTGTCAATAATTTAATAAGGAGGGAGCGCTCCCCTCTTAACCAGGGCTTTGAATTATTAACCTGCGCGTCCACATGAGCCGGTGCGCACACCTCGCATCAGATGTGATTGTACATTAGCCTGGTGTGTATGTTTTGGCCACTGTGTTTACGTGTGAAGCGTGATAAAATAATTGCCTGTCAAAAGATGATGGAGCATGCCAGCCAAGCACAAATCGGTACTTTCTGCAGCCTGTGTTTGGATTGTTTTGGGCGTGCGGGTGTGTATGTGGAGGTAGATAGCCGGGGAATACACGGCATGCATGTTTTATAAGGGCCTGTCTGCACTGCCTGGTAAACGAGATGCAGTCTTCATTTGTCTTGTCTCGAGTGTGCAGACGTACGTTTGTGTTTGTTGGTGCGAGCGCTCAGTCGGCTGTGTGTGTGTTTGCTGAGAGTATGCAATGCTTGTTTTGTTGTGCGCGTGCATCTCCTCAAGAGCTGCAGAGTTTAATGCAGTTCTATTAGTCACCGCAGAGTTTAAGTGAGTGGAGGTGTAGCGTGGGTTATTCATGTTGATGTGTGAACACGTTTGTGTGTTTATGTCCCTCTCTTTGCTTACCGTGCCAGTGTGTGTGAGTCCAGTGGCTGCATACGTCTCAATGAAAGGTGCAGCATCCATCACAGAGCTGTGCTGAGAGACCTGGAGGAGGCCTTGGTGGGTTAGACAGAGCGCAGTCAGGCAGATGGATGCTGTTCTTAGCTGCCAAAACGGATGCAAGCTCTTTATTTATGTACGTATTTAATTATGTGTTGTGGGTGACTTACAGTACAGCGAGTTAAATGCAGATCACTTCAGCTTGTGCACATTCATATTAGTAACATGACTAATTGGCTAATAGTAACGCCTCCAATCCTCCGTCTAACAGGAGGTTTTTCTTCTCTGCTTCTTCGCCGGGTCAGCTGAAATTGTTTTAAATCTTCAAGGTCTGCCTTATTTTCCTCGGAGTGCCCTGATTGACTATGCATCACGTCTCAACACACACACACGCGCAAAAAGAAGAAATTTGTTGGGCAACTCGTTCACATCCTGCATGACCACGTGCCTCGCCTCGCTGTGAATTTTAATTGGCTGCATCTGTAGCGTTTCGCAGAGGTGCTGCAGAGTGTCGGCGCTGCAGTTGGAGGGGGAGAAAAAGGCTTATTAGCTGCTCACCTTTCAAAGCGAGGCAGGCGCGTGCTCTCGGAGTCAACACTACGCCACGCTGCACAACAGACCGCTCCCTAGTTAGCTCCAACAACTAGCTCGCCTTTTGAAGCTTTTAGCTGTCGGTCGATTGAAACTTTTACAACCGAGCGTTCATGTTGGGTCATCGCGACCCCTGCAGATTTAAGGTGATGATTTGAATGGAAAATGAATGAGAAAGAAAAGCCATCACGCTCAGTCAAGTGCTCGCTTGTTAGCTTTGAGGTGTCAGGACTTTGTTGTGGAAGCTAATTAGCGTTCTGTTCGAACTCTCTGCGAGACCAAGTTGACAAGTTGAGCGTGGAGGTGGCCGGCGTCCTTCTCTCTCGCCTGGGTAATTTATCACTTGCATCAAAGATGTTAATACTATATTTCTCAGATTACTTGAAAGGAATACAGTGATTTACATGTCTTGTTAAATGTGGACAAATTGCCCAGTGTGTGTTCGTGTGTGTGGAACCTGCTCTGCATCCTTTGATGCGCACACTGTTATCTAAGAGCCTTGAATATTGCTGTAATCAGCGGGTGAGGTTTAAAGATCGGGTGGTATTATTACACTCTGCGTTTCCTGGCCGGCCTGGTGATTGGATGAGAAATGGACACAAGAGTCGGATCGGACATTAAAATGTCCTTGAGCCAGAGAACTTTCTGCTTGTTCCAGGTCGGCTCTTAGATTGTGCATTCATAAATCAGAGGAATGCTTAATGGCTAATGCACTAGCCTTCGAAGTGTAGTGTGTTCCTATCTTAGAGAACAAAGCACTTTACAGCCACCTTTCACCCAGCTGCTGTTTAACGTGCTGGCCTGTGCATTAGGAGGAGACGTTTACCCACGGCCAGACAAATCAGACGGACGCTCAGGAAGAACAACACATTTCTTTACTGTCAAACCTCCAATGGAAAGTTATTCATCTCAACACAATCAAGCTTTTAATGGAAAGTCTTCAGACCGCTGCTCGAGATTTTAATTTTGCAGATAAGATTTTCTAATCAGCGCTGATTGTTGACTGTTAGATACGGAGGAAGTCCTGTCATGCTCACCACTCTGCTGCTCATTTAATCATCCATAGCAAACATTATTTTTCTTTTTTAAAGATGTTTTTTTTGGGGCCTTTTCAGGGTTTATTTTTGACAGACAGCTGAAGAGTGACAGGAGTGTAGAGACAGAGACGAGGAGTGACGTACAGGAAAGAGCCGCAGGTCAGATTTGAACCCTGACTGAGCCTTCGCATGTGGGACGGCTGCTCCACCCACATAGTAAACACTGTTTATACTAACAACTCATCATTGCAACTTCAGCCATGTTTCAGCTTTTAGTCTGCAGGCAGCTTCAGATGTTTGGTCCAAAGCTGAAGTAAAAGTGGAAGGAATATTAGGCTTAGATTTAAGTTCATTTGAGCTGTCACACTTCAGGTAACTTCAGGTAACCAGGTAACTTCAGGTAACTTCAGGTAACTTCAGGTAACGCTCTTCACCGCATTGTTCTGTTTGTTTGTTTCGTTTCTGCCAGCTATTATGTGAATTGCTGCTTTTGTTGTCGAAAATGTGCGACATCGTGTAGAAAATGTCATTTTCATCGTGCTTACCATATATTGCAATTTTCCCAGCATGCTTTGCTGGAGAAGTACCACGGTGAGAGGTAGTTACTGGAGAGCTAGGCTCTCAGCGCAGACGCTAATGTAGCTCTCCAGCTACAGTAGTGTACAGTGTGTGTGTGTGTGTGTGTATCATGTGACACACACACACACACAAGAGTACAGATACACATTAGACTGTAACCTACATGCAAGCACACACTTCTGTCACTCTGATACGTGCATGCATGCCTGCACGCTCTGGCCATAGCAAGTACTTTTAAATCCATACATGATGCTATTCCCTCACCACACTGCCTGTACACACACACACACACACACACACACACACACATATATAAATAATAATGCTTTGTTTTTACGCACCATCATACACTTCATTTTCCACCCGTCACACAAAAACCGTTAAATCTCTTTTTAATTTTCTCAGTATGTTTTTACGTAGCTTAGGCACGCAACCAATCACACAGTACGGGACTCAAAGGAGACAAATGATGGGAATGAAGTGGCACAAAGGGAGAGGAAGACGTGGAGGAAGTGAGAGACAGACAGCGAGAGAGAGAGAGAGAGAGAGAGAGAGAGGGGAAAAAAAGCAACGAGGAGTGACAGAGGCAGAAATAAGAATGACACGATAAAACGGACTGAAGAAGACGACGAGAAACCGCAAACACGAGGAAGCTACAGTCGAGAGGAGGACGGATTCAAAGAGAGTTATGGACAGATGGATGGAAATAAAAAAATATATGGAGTGACGGTGGGTGGAGAGTGACAGTAGTAATAAATAACTGACTGAAAAAGAGACAGAAATAGTTAAAAAGCTGTGACAGACTGTAAAAAGGGCGATGTGCAGAAAGAGCTGTGAATGATGGAAGACGAGCATAAATATATAACAAAAACTACATCGATTTATTTATATATATATGTAGCAGACCACATCGCCGTGATGTGAAAGAAACGCTTCCATCCTGATGCTTTTGCATCTTCCAGCCCATTAACTCCAAATCATACTTTCACATTACCGCTGACCGCTTCCCAACAACAAGTTTTAGATTAGATTCCTGCTTTTCTCGGGCTACCACTGGCTTCACCTCATTACAGTAAACTACAATATGCTGAGAAAATCAACTCAGGGAGACTTAAAATGTCTCGGTGAAGAACACGCTGCTCTAACATGCTGCTGCTGCTGCTTGGCAGAAGGAGTGAAAAGGTCAGACGAGTCTTTGTGTTAACAGTGATGTTAAAAATAAAGTGACAGCTTCAGAAAAACATTTCCCAAGGTCTCGAGAAGCAATATATTTTAGTGTGTGTGAGCAGAGGCTATTGTTAGTATTTCCTCTAAAGTTACTACTTAGCTCTCTCAGATATAGTTCAGGCTAGAAAGCCTGCATAACTAGATATAAATATGACATCATCATAACCTGGGGAACACCCTGCTAATCCCTTTTTACACATGACATTTCCACCTTAATCATTCATGTTGAAGTCATGTCTATTCAGACTTTAATGAAAATGTTCCTTACATCCTCACACAGACGTGACAAGATCATTATAGAGCCGCTCTGCTCTGCGGAATGACCCGCCGCCTGATGTTTCTCACCGCAGCGTGCCGCGTATGACGGAGTGTTACGTTCTTAGGTTGTGCTGTCTTCTCTCCATGACACGCTACAACGTAGAAGTCTCAGAGTATGACCATCAGGGACACAGGGTAGTTGTGATACTGTCCCAGAGAGGACACTGAGGCGTCATCACGCAACAACAAGCGCTCTGAGAAATCCTCCTTCATGAAGAACACTGAGCGCGAAGGGCTGGACCTCGTTTCATCAATTAATCATAACGGAGAACAAAACTGTGCTGCCCATTTCACGGCGCCCGAGCCATTAAGCCGGGTCTGCTGGATGCTGCGATGATGTTTTTACAACACAAAAAAAGTCTCATTCAAAGTATTTTATGGGTTATTAACCTAAATTTAATTTCCTTGTGCACTTGAGATGAAAATCGAGTGATGAATAAATGAATCAGGTGGAACAGGACACGTTTTTCTGTTTCTTTGTGCTGCTGTGGTCTTTATGTTAATCCGGCTGCGTTCAGTTGTCATGCTGTGTTGTTGTTATTTCACGTGAAAGTGACTCTGCAGTTTATTCAGAGATGAGATGTTAAATTGTCAGCATGCATACTGTATGTAACTGGTCCAGATTACAGGGTGGGAGGATTAAAACTGGAGAAGCATGAAAAGGATTCACACAGTGAAGTTACAAATAAAGCAACAACGCTGGAAATGGTCGTGAATGGATTTCTATTGGCAGGAAAATGTAAAAATAGCAACATTGTGCCGCAGCAGCAGGAAATTATAGGTCTACACGACCCTCAGGCTTTTTAGACAAGTACCTTTCTTGAAAGAGCTAACTGAAATTGTATAATCTTAGTGGCATAAGAGCATCTTTTGATCGCTCTTCTGGGAAACCTAAAAAATAAAAAAAAACGTGGGGAAGGTGTAGGAAACAGACAGAAAGAGAGGAGCGACACGGGAGCGGGCTTTGAGGGAAAATGAGCGACGCAACAGGCTGTTGGATGTGAGGAAGATCGACTCCGGGGCCAGGAGCAGATGAAAGAGAGAGGAAAGTGGCGTAAAGGCCGAGAGATGAAGAGGAGCACACAAAATGATGGAGATGAAAGAGGAATGGGGGGAGAAGGAAAAAAAAAAAGAGCGGCAGGGGGACAATGGGTTTCTGAGAGAGAGAAAGAGAGAGAGCGGGAGGCTGACCTTGAGAAAATGTGCATAAGCGAGGGGACAACTGTGACACGAGGAGAGGAGAGGAGAGGAGAGGAGAGGAGAGGAGAGGAGAGGAGAGGAGAGGAGAGGAGAGGAGGAGTCGAGGGAGCTGGATGAGCCTGAGGGAAGGTGAGGTCTTATAAACAGGAGGCGTTTGGGGAGATAAAGCAGGGTAAAATACACACCGTGTTCAATTCATATATTAAATCTATAAAACTAAAACTGTGTTTATTTCTGATGTTTTAACACCGAGGCTGAAAACTCGAGTACGAGTTGGCAAAGTTCATGTCGGGAAGATATCTGCTGCAGTATCAGTCGCTGGGTTGAAGATTTGGGAGCCCGGCTGCAGAGATTTGGTCCCATTCATCCTCAGGAGCATTAGTGAGCTCCTACACTGATGGTGAGAGATAAGGCCTGGCTAACATTGCAGCTGGTCGGGGTTGGGTCGAGGTCACGACTCTGCGGAGATCCGTGAAGTTTTTCTACAACAAACTTTGACCTGGTTTGTTTGGAAACTTTTTTCTGAAATATCATTCATGCAATTTCCATTTTCTGTGATTTGAGCTGCTTATTTCTGCTGTGAAAGACCCAAAGCGCACAGAAGCATGCGGACGAGGACAACTTTCTACTGAAGGTGTAGTCCTCATGAAACTTGTTGACAGTGAGGTCTGCGGGTTATCCGGAATAATGAGGAGGACACTGGTTCTGGAAGAGATGCTGCTGTTGAATATTTTAAATGTAATGTCTCAGCGTTGTGAGCAACACATAAGAAATTCTCTTCACCAACACTGCTTTGGGTTGCAGGCACAAATCTCAGAATCTGTCCAGATTTAAGCCAAAACTGTGTCGCTTCGTAGCACTGGAGGTAAATGAGGAATCAGGGTTTCCCTCTGCCTTTAAATTTTGCCCCCAAGTGAAGAAAACAACAGAACAAAGACATAAAAACATGCAGGTTATGCCTTAAATCTACAGGCTGCAGTAGTAGCAGTGGTTAGAAATAAAACATATGCTTATACGGAGTCTCATCTCCAAGGAAAACATAAATAGGGCAGCAGCTTCACCGCCCACTGCTTCAGTTTAGCTTCTTCCACCCTGAGGCTGATAAGACTGTCAAAGTGGAGGCTCGATGCGGTGACATTGCCGGAGTCAAAAGGCCAGCGCGGAGATAATAAGAGGCGCGATGCTTCATGCAAGTGAAGGAGGAGAAGAGAGGCGTCTTTGACGTGTTGATTTTTCGTCCATAAGCAGCTTCATTTCTCTCATCATTTCAATATGCTTTGCCTTCGATCCTGATTAGCGTGCAGTGCTTCAGCGATATTCAGCCCTCAACATCGATTCACGGAGGTTCTCGCAGAGTTTAGAAACGTATCAGACGCAGTGAGAAGTTAATTAAAAATGTAATTTACCAGGCTTACTGGTTGTTAACACAAAATGTCTCTGCTCTGGATTTTCAGTCTTGAGCTGTCGGGCCGAGCGACTGTTTACCTCTGAAGGATGACGGCTTTTTATTTTGAGGTGTCACATCTGCACACCAGTTTGTTTTACCACCAAACAGCTAATTAGCAATTGTTAGTACCACGCTAACACGCTGACCTCAGGTGATGAACATGATGATTATTATAACTGCTAAGCATCCGCATGTTAACACCGTAAACACGTCAGGGTGGTGACATTAACGTGAAGCTCACAGCTCGCCGAGAGGCTCCTGGATTAAATGTAGACGTACAACGACGCCGCCTCCCGTATGTTGGCGCAGACCGCGCTGTGTTTGTGCAGCTCTTCTACATTTAGATGCAGTTCAATTACTTGTGATGCCTGATACTGAGTCTTCAAGCCAAATAATGGTTTGTTTCCTCTTTAATTTAATTTTAGATCATCTAATTTTATATTTTTTTTAAATACTCGTTAACTCGTTTAAAAATGCTCCAGTTCAAAACAAGTTCATTTCAATCACTTCAGTGGAATTAGGCAGATAAATCTACAGTTCGATGTACATGTGCGTACAGTAACCACAGAACATGAGTGAGAGTGATGAGAACGAGAAGGTCAGATGGTCTGGAGGAGGTGAAAGAGTGAGCGTGTGAGAGGGAGGTGGAGGAAGACAGAAAACAGGAGGGTGGCAGATGACGAGGAGGCAAGACAGAGAGGGGAGTAAAGAGAGAGAGGGAGGGAGAGAGAGAGGGAGAGGGCAGGAGGGAGGAGGAGAGGCTGACGGCTCGAGTTGAGGAGATCCGTCTGCTTAGTGTCTGTCAGTTCGACAGAGGAGAGACTGAAAACAGCTGGGGGCCCTCACTGTGTGTGTGTGTGTGTGTGTGTGTGTGTGTGTGTGTGTGTGTGTGTGTGTGTGTGTGTGTGTGTGTGTGTGTGTGTGTGTGTGTGTGTGTGTGTGTGTGTGTGTGTGTGTGTGTGTGTGTGTATTACTGCCAACTGCCAACACAGGCCGCCCTGTGTGTGGTGTATGTGTTTTTACACACGAGAGAGAGAGAGAGAGAGATGGGGGGGGCATGGCAAGGACAGCCAGAGATCAAAGACACACACACACACACACACACACACACACAGTAACCAGCCTGTGTTGTTGGCAGTGATTGGTCAGCCTCCAAGACTGTTGGATGTGATCTCGATACCTGCAGTGATAATAGATTCAGAGGGGTCACACACACACACACACACACACCTGCAGATGCCCAGTCGCAGCAGTTCTCACACTCTTAATATGGTAGAGCTGTCATCACTGCACCAGGAGGAGAAGGAGAGAGAGAGAGAGAGGGAGGGAGGGGGGAGAAAATAGGTTCTTGGATATGAATTCAGTTGTAGCGGGGCGAGGGAGAGACAAATAGGAATCCCGGGTATGAATTGAATTGTAGCAGGGAGCGAGGAGAGATTGTGTCCTATGTAATTTCAGCCTATAATGTGCTGGTACACAGTGTTCTGCCCTCCCTCCCTCCAGGCCTGCATCCATTTCTTCTCATTTCTCTTCATTTCAGGACACAAAGAGCACCGGCTCCCCCCGTCCCGCGTCTGCACGCCTCTTTTTCTCGTTTGCATATCCAGCGCTCCCCTCCTCACCCTCCTCACCCTCCTCTCCCCCTCCGCTCACTTCGACTGTTTTGCTCTTGTCTGTCTGACTTTCTGCATCTCCGTTTTGTTGTCTCACTCTTGCCGTCCTGTTTTATTCAGCTGCGCTCTGCCTGCCGCTGCACTTGACGCTCTTCTTCTCGTTGTTCTCGTTTGTTTCTGCTGAAGCTTTTTGTCCCTCCTGTTTGTTTGAGGTCACTTAACACGAGCCTGCGCTGCCTCATCAGCATGTGGAACATCATCAGGCTGTATGAGGAATGGTTATTGTTTGCATTTATGTTTTGCACGCGCCGTTTAGTTTCCCGAGCATGAACAGAGGCCGCTCTTTTGTTTTGCAGGCTGCTTGCCCGGCGTTCATGTCATGTCAGGTCGTAGTTTTCTACATTACAGCTCAGTCAGCCAGCTCACTCACATTCACCTCCACACTTCCAAACTTCATGGTGAGTAAACTGTAAAAAAAACTGATGAGTCAGTAATGAGCCAGCCGCTCAGACTCGAATAAGACGAATAAGTTCCAAACTTTAACAAAGAAAATTCATCCAGCAGCCCTGCAGTTATCCACGATGTTTACTTCTGTATTAAATTAGTAGCTGGGCTAAGTGTCACCTACAGGGTGTGTGTATAAACTTTACTGCTGCTCATGATGGACCGTCTCTTCTCGTTCTTCTGGCTCTGTTGGCAAAAGCAATAATAGTCACATGATGGGGAAGCTCATAAATCCAACACCACCTGAATGCACCTTAGTAAGACACAAAATAAAAAAATAAAGCAACCAATAAAAACATCAGACTTTTTTTTTTTTTTTTTACCTCGCTCTCAGATGGACTTTAACAATGTAATCAATAATTTAACTGCAGGGGAGCTTTGGCATTCAAAGCAATAATGAGAGGATAAAAATGCACTTTGCTTCATGATTGCTCGATCGTGCTGCACATCTACAAATAAATTACACTGAACCAACGCCATAACCAGACAGGGCATCTTAGTGGACAGTGCTAATGTTTTTATAACGCTGTTTGAACGTTATCTGTGCCTGGAAACTCTTAAGAAAGACAGACTGTGGTTATAGCAACAAAACAAAGCTTAAGAAATGAGTTCATGAAAACGAAAAGTAGTTCATCACTGAGTCAGAGAACGGTTTCAACACCCGGACTCAGAGGCTTTCCTCTGCCGAGCGTTCTGACATCTGTCTGAGGTCGAGGAGGTTACGTCAGGACGAACGTTCACTCAACTGGATTCACTGTTCAACAGACAAATGATCCATGTTTTGGTTGAAACACATCATAAATATTCTGACTTTTAGTTTTCCACCAAACTCTCCCGAACAGACGCGTATAAAGACGGCGAGCCCAGTTTTGTTCCAGCGAGCGTTCAGCAGTGATGAAGATCATTTCCCTGGGAGCGCTTCAAGGACCTCCAGTGATCTCTGACCTCGTTTTAAACCTCCTAATTTAATTACTCTCCGTGTGTCTCTGCTTGTTGTCTCACAGATCGAACCCGGTCCGCCTCACGTCCCAGTTCATTGTCAGAAGCCTTAACACTGGTGTTTGTCTCCTGATCTTCCCTCTTATTAATTTGTGTTCAGCTTTCTAATCCGGTTATTTGCCACTTGCTTCTCGTTCTGGCAGAAAATATCAGTAATTAGGGCTCAGTGCTTGGCTGGCCACATTACTCCCGTCTTAGTGTTTTTACTGAAGAGCGCTTGTTAAAATGGACCCACGTCGCTTTGAAACGAAATGAGCCAAATCCACCCCCATTGTTGAAATCCAGCCGTCTATCTGAGTGATTCACGGTCTCAGCCAACCCAGGACTGATGAGTCACATCAGAAAACAGATTAAAAACAAATCTAATATGTGAAACCTGCAGAAAAATACGGATCAGACTTTGTGATGAATTTGTTTTGCTTGTAAAATGTTAAATGTTTCCAGATTATTTGGCTCCCTCGTATAATTGGTAATTAAAATTTCCTCTGCTGTTAACATTTATGCATATTTATGGCTTCGCTTGGCAGTCACATGGCTTCTTTTTGGGCTGTTTTTCAGGTCATTATTTTTAAACTCACCTGCTGTAGGTCTGAATTTTTCATTGAAATATGTGTTGCTGGATTACGCTCAGCCTCAGTCTTAAAGAGTGGACCCATGTGATGTGGAGAAAGTATTTAATTATGTCCTATGAAGCAGGCACGGTTGAGATAAGCAATGAATGTGAGCGGATATTAGAGTGGCAGGTGCCATGCACACACAGACACACACACTGAGCCCGTTTCCTTTGTGTCAGAAACCTTCTTCCATCGCCAGGCGTGGGTTAAAAAGCAGATCATAAAGCAGGAAAGGAGGCACTTGCTTGTAAGTAATCACTAATGGGCTTATAACAGGGATGCTAAACATACCTGATTGTGGTGTGGGTGGACATAATAGAGAGACTGGCACTGTTTGTACTTGGACAGCATCCTCACAGCCAGAGCTGGGCGAGCGGCCGAAGAGGCCGGACCCAAAAATACAGACCGGAAAATAGATGGTGGTGATTGCTTGGAAGATAAACGCAGGGCACTTCAGTGCCAGGAGCAGCCTGGCAAACGGATGAAGTAAAAAATGAGCACGGCTTCGTGCCAGCATCTGTAGTCACACTGGATCAATTAGTGCAGTAATCAATTAGTTGATTGACAGAAAATTTATCCACAATTTTGATGACCTGGTAACTGTTGAGAAAAACGGCACTCTCTGTTTGTATGTTAATGTCACTGATAATGGAGCATCTGTGGATTTTGGACCGTGTGATGGTCAGACAGCTCAGGCAATCTGAATATGTCATCTCTTTTTATTAATCAAAACAATAACAAGCTGATTAATCACTGGTAAAAATAACAGTTGGTTCAAATATTTCCATCGCTGTGAATCATTTGGACGCAGTCGCTGCACTCTCGTGTCCTTAGCTGCAAAGACAAAAAGATTCAGGAAGGTCATTTAGGAAGCAGTGAAGCGTGTGAGAGGTCACGTGTACGAACACGAGTGTGATTGATAACGTGTAATTATGCAAGACGTCTCTCAGGACGCTCTGCCGGGCACGCGTTTTTTCAGAAGTTCCACGAGGACACGACTGAATGTAATTGGACGGGATGATCACTGACAGTGTTTTCAAGTTGGCGCTTCAGTTTTTGGGACGTCAGTCTGCTTCAGTCTGTTATTGTTGCTGTCGGATCACATCAGTCAGGAAGTGAACACGCGACGCTCTGTACCATCTGATCTGCACATCCCTGTCCTCTGATATCACTGCTGTACCTTCCCTCATTCTACAAATGGTAATGAATGAACGAAGATTCACACTGTGTCATGTCTTTTTTTGAATTCTGCTTCTATTCTTTCCCAATTTTACGCCCGCTGTGGCCCCTTCGCCTTTGCTTGTCCTTTCTACCGATATTGGATAACCATCTAATTTGTTCAGAGCTACATGTCTTATATCTTGATCCTCTTCTCCTCTTTCTTTTTTGAATAATTCCTTTTGATGAATTCCTCGCTGGCCTTTTGATCTGTGCAACAGAAGTGTATTGAGCAGGGGAGGAACATCAGATAGGGAAGGCGAACTCTTCAATGGAGCGCCGAGGAGAGCTGCGCAGCCTTGATCAACAAGGCAGGGCCGTGAAAAGAAATGCCTGCACATGAAAGGAAACGCGGAACAAAAGCCATTGACTCGGGCGCCGCGCTCCTTTTGTTTTGCAGAGATGTGACAGAGATGCATCATTTAATGCAGCACGGCGTGTGGTCAGCGTCACGCTCTACTTTCTCTCATCAGCAGCGTTTAGTCTTACAGGAAGCACCGTGGATCTTTTCATGAACTCTCTGTGCACTTGCTCGAGTCGTCTGCTCTCCTTCTTGTAGATTTTGGTGTCACTGCCTTTTCACATTTACATGTGTTTGTTTTCACGCCTCACACGAGGAGCTCAGAGCCCGAGTAACCCCGAGACACTGAACTTAACGTAGCTGTTGGTGATTTAACGAAGCTTCCAGTCAGACTTTATTTGTAGATTATGTACTATCTCTGGGTACGTTATGCGAGGCGAACACCTGAGACACACTGAGCTGCACTTTGTTTAACTTTGCTTCATCCTGGGAAGCTTTTCTGAGCTTAAAACTTCTTTCAGCACTATCCCGTGTCTATATTTATACAGTCACATACATTCAGCACCTGGGGACAACAGGCACGGAGCAGCTTCAAGGGTAGAATACCTCGCTCAAAGGCACTTATGCAGTATTTGTTGTACGGTCTCCTGTTCACTTTTCCAGCCTTTCTCACTAAGCAGGGCTACAAAGTTATCTGGACACCCTGTAACACCCAGATCAGCTTATTTTTTACACTTCAGGCCATGTTCCAGCTTTGAAGGGTGTTTTGGGTTTTCTCATCAAAGATATTCAGTTAACTTAGTAATCCTCCTTTGTGAGCAAAGACTCTCTGCTGCAGCTTCTGCAGTCGACTTTAAGACCAAAAGACATCAGAAAATGTTGTGAGCTCGTCATGTGAGATGTGACATGACAATGAATCGATGGGAAGCAGCCAGTGTTGCTTTTTCATTCATCAGGTTGCCGTGCTGCTGCATGAAGCACGGCACTGAAACACAAAGCTGATGTGCACAAACACAAGCTGCACACGCGTCCGCGAGGCTGTGCCTGCTGACAGCATTATATTAAAAAAAAGCCAGTGACTGCTTCTGGTATCCGTCTGTTTTCCATGATCAATTATTCGTATCAGTGTCGCTGGGCTGAAGCTGAACCCGGCTAACACTGGATGAAAGGCGGGTCAGCAGATCTTCACAGTGCAAAGAGAAACCAGCCACACCTAAACTGTCACCAATTAACTTGAAATAACCTCCACACATGAAGCCTGCAGGACTCGGACTCGAACAGACCTGACAGGTGTCTGTTTCATCCTTTGGTTGATGGTTTTTTCTCACAGATGCATGGATGACATAACTGAACAGGCGGGAGCTGAAAGCTATTTGCTCCGAGGTGAGCTGCAATTTCTACAGTGTAACTAAATTGCATATCTGCCACCTATTCATTATGATAACAATAGCTTTTCTGTGGAGTATCATGAACCTCGTCGGCCTCTTGATGGTGCGAAGGCGCCCGTGTGAATGCGAAGTCGCTGCTTCATCTGTCATCAAAAGGCCGATAAAAAACCTGATTAAAGACGACGATACAGTGGAAGTCATTTAATAATCTCTCTCCCTCATTCACTGTGAGTCTCACACAAACACACAATCATCACACACTGCAGCCGTACAGTCGTATTAATGGCATAATCAAGCCGGTGAGTGAGATGACTAACAGCAGACGTGTTGTGAGTGAGTTCATCGCTCACTTTGGGAAAATTGCAGAAGGGTTTTTGAAAAGGTTTCAATGGTCCAAAGGCCGTATCGGTCCCTCGACACAAAGAGGATTATGAAACCATCATGACTGGAGTTAATGGTTTGTCAGCTGGCATGTAGCACTGCAAAGCGAGCAGCTAACGGCGCAAACACTCCAAAATGAAAAGTTTTTTTACCACATGCCTGGAAAATAAAAGCCAGAAAATGATCAGAATTGTTTTAATCTTACTTACCTAATGGCAACTTCATCAGAGGAAGAAAAAACACTGACATTTCAAAATAATAAAACCATTAGAGACTTCTTAAAAATTCATTCCTCATGAAACTGCCTTTCTTACACCGACTTATTCAATTCATTTACATGTTTGAGTGATCTCCTGCTGTGTTTCTTACCTCAGGAAGTCAAACACACCACCGGAGCAAAATTCTCTTTGTGAGTCAAATTTGCTATTTTTGCGCAGCGACAACTCTCCATTGTTCCCGCTCCTTCTTTTACTAAATATCTCATGATGTAAAGAAAGTCAAAATGTGGCTTTAATGTTCATGAAAACATATCAGAGACCTGCACGATGACGCGGGACGAGCCCGGAGCTCTGCCTTCTTCCCACCTGCGAGAGACGGTTTAAAATCACATCAGGGAGCTCGTTTGTTAACCCGGCTTACTGCAGATTTCTGATTATGCTTCCAGCTATGACGAACTTTTGCAATTTTCCATTTAAATTTCTACAAAGTGACACCGTGACACTCTATGCTGTGGGAGCTATATATAATCAGGCGAAGACCACAAGCTTTCAGTGCCAATTAGAGTTAATTCAGTGTTACTGATGTGTGGCAAGCCAACAATTCCTGCGGTAATGTGAGAACTTTGCGGTCCGCTCTGTTCTCGGTACAAAGAATCGACTGTATTTGGGCAGATCCGTTTAATTTAGTTCAGTGTTTCGTACATACGGATGATTCTGTCTGTAAAGTTTCGAAAGAAAGGAACTGATGATTTGAACAGTTTCTAATTGAGAATGTGAATGTTTCATGGCCAGTAACACTAATACCATCTGCGGTCCTAAATCACATCTTATTACTGTTTATTTGTTGAATAAAATCACTCTTTTTTTGTCATTCATGGATTTGAATAATCTTCTAATATCACTACTCTAAGTTCTGTGCCAGAAAGTATGGACAGTAATAAGTGAAGAGATTTTGGGGAGGAAATAACACAATATTTTGGAAAATAAGAGCTTCATCATTCATTGTGTTTTAGTTCAGCTGCGTTCACATCGTTGTGGTAACAAACCCTCGCAGATGCCAGCTAACGCTAACCGTGTGTGAAACCAAAGCTGTCCTCATGACAACTAATCCTCCTTTCCCTCTGCCGCATTGTTTGATCAGTGTTCTGTTACCGAAAAGCCAACGCAAAATGCCACGATTATGAGCTGTCAAATGTCAATTACCGGTAATTCAGCTCCCCCGGTGCGCCACGGTGGATGAGACAGTCGCTTAGCACCAGCCCGGCCCGTCGCTCCTCTTCCACGTCACATGTGAGGGATTAGATCGGTTTTCTTTTTCATGTGTGAATGTCACGAGTGTCAGAACTGAATGTGCGCTGACCTGTTTAATGACTCTGCAGCCTGAGTCCACAGTGATTGATATCACACTCTTCCAGTAACGTCAAGTGGCTAAAATAATTATTCTTCAGCAGTAGGTCACATGATTACTTGTGTGTAGAGCCTCCTCTTCGCTCAGAGGAGCGTTTTAGCTTCTTTTAGCTCATTGTTTTAGTTTTACCTTCAGAGAGACAACGTTAGCGACTCGCTGGATATTTGTTCTGTGAACTGACGGAGACAAGAAAAATTTAAACTTAAAGTATGTTGGACTTAAATTCATTGCCGACGTCCTGAAATCTGAGTCTAAATAAGCACTAGTGATTCTCTGTACCTGCCGGATGTTTGCTTACAAGTTCACCGCGTTGCCTTCAAATGATCCTGATATCAGTGCTGTGTTCACAGCTTGTTTCAGCTTGTGACTAAAGTAATTTAAGCTTCAGTAACAAGACGTCCAGGGACAAACCCTCTCCTGACTGACTACTTGGTTTTGGAAGTGCATTAACACAAATCTAGGCAGCATCGACTGACTTAGACTGTTTCAACATCTCCTATATATTTATCTGGACTGATGTCTGTCACCAGCGTCCTCCCATCTGTCAGGTAAAACTGTATTTGTCCTCATATTGAAATCCCTCACATAAAATTAAAGCAGACTGCCACGAGCCACGCGGTGCCAAGTAACTGTGATTAAAATTTTCTCTGCATGAATCTTTCAAACCTTTTTTTCCATCCCTTGTTAGCCGCGCGGTTACAATCGTGGCCCTCAGCTTAATTTATGCTTGATAGCTCAACGCTGTCGACAGCTGTCTCTCGACAAAAGACGCCGTGTCTCACCTCAACCTGCGTTTTCTACCTGAGCGACAAAAGCTGGAGGACAGAGGAATGATTAAGTGAAGTGATCACACGGTTAACCTCCTGTACCTGCAGGTGCTGCCGAGACAGATGTTCCTGGATCAGTGCAGGACTTAAACGCTTCATTTCAGAGCGATTTTTAGAGCAGAGCCTCCAGAGTGTGAACATTTAGTGTCACTTGTTTTGGACATTGTGCGACTTGAGTGTATAATCGGCAGTCATGGAATTTAACTAGATACGTTTACTCTAAAGTACTGTGCTTGAAATTTGAAGTACTTGGAGCACCTGGGTATTCTTCTTCATGTTAGTTTTGCTAATTGTTTCAGTGTTAGTTTGTACTTGATGTGAAGACGTGGAGCTGAATCTGTTGCTCAGCGCTCTGTGTGCGTGATTCTTTGGTCACTAATTATTATTTCCTCTGTTGAAGTAAAAGACACAAAATTCATCATTTAAAATTATTATATTTATCGTGTGAAGAGGGACGGAGTATTAATTATGCTTTATGGAGACAGACGAGACATCAAAATATTCTTTTTATTTTTGTTAACGAGCACCTGATGACATGATAAAGAACCTGTCCAGTACCTGCCATCATGTTCAACATCTAATTATGAGCTTGGACAAACAGACAGAGGCCTCCTGTCATCTGCTCCTCACTCTCATACATTCACATGGTCTCAACTTTCTGAATCAGATTCATCACACATAAATAATTCTCCATGCCGCACCTTTAGCTCTGCGCTTGGTAATCAGACAGATTAAAGCTGACGTCACTGACATTACGACGCTCTGACAGAGAGAGAGAGCAGCTGTGGTTCACTGCTCTCTGTGTGATTTGGATGTTAATGTGGATGAGTGTGTATCCCATCAGCATATTCCTCACGCTCGTGCTGCGTGCCTGTCTACATGGGAAAGCTCCACATAAACAGGCAAATGCCACAAGCCTCTAAATGTCAATTAACTGTGATTCATCTCTCTGGTGCATTGGGAAGGAAGCAGAGTGCGGCCATTCATTTAACCGCCTCCCCTCTTTGACTTTCCATTTACGTTCAGCTGATGCTTCAATCCGCTGCCGACTGTCACTGAGTGCAACAGTCGAATAAGCTGCGAATAGTGTGATTATTACGGGTGCGAGCAAATAATGGAAAGGCCTGAACAGATAAGAGTCATCGCGGTGCGTTGACACGAATTTCCCTGATGGCAGGGCGAGTTTACGTGAAGCGCTCCTATGGAAATATGAAGAGCATAACCAGTCAGCAATTACAGGTGATTTTAAAGGGCTCAAAGTATGAGGGGAAAATACACAGGTGGACTTGACTGTGGATTAAAGTTCAGGTATATTGTGTGGTCGTTGAACTGTTTAATATGCCGTCTGCATGAAGAGGCATCACTGCATTATTCTAAAGCTTCGTCCATTTACCTCTTTAAAGATCCTGTCAGGAACATTTCTGAACTTTCTTGATGACTGAAAACTTGACGAACTGTGTGCTCCTCTAGGGAAAGGAAAGATGCTGCTCTTTAGTGGGGACCAGAAATACGAAATAGATTTAAACTGATCACGTGACGCTTCTGAAACATGCCGTTTTGCTTCTCGTGGTAGAATGGTAGAAACGGAAAGCTCCCGTGGGATTTAAGGATTAGGGTTGACTTTCAGCCTGTGTGTGGTTCAGTAAACTCTTTCTGCATCCATATGACGAGTAAACTGAACATTCAAGTGGTCGAGTGCTTCTGCTAGCTGCTAACTTTAGCTGTTGTAGGCTACAATGATGCTCGAACTCGAACAGATAACTAGCAAGCTCCCTGCAGCTCAAGTTTAAACTCCAGGTTCTGTTAGTTCTGTCAGACATGCACATGACAGTCTGCTAAAAGTCAGATGAACCAAATCATAAGATTTAACAGAAACATAAGTGACTCGCTCTAACAAACGCCGAGCTAAACGCCCACAGGAGGCGGTGTTTCTCAAGCGGGGCAGTCATGTGGGTCAGCATGAGGTGTAAGAAGAGAGACTTGGGCCTTTTTTTGGAGTCAGACAGAGGAAGTGAATCATTTCTGATGGACGTCGTGCTCTCTCACCTTCACTTTCACTCCCTCCATGTTTTACCTTTTCCTCAGATCTCTTCTTTTTCAAACTTCCTCTATTCTGCAGCCTCTTGTCATTCTTCTTTCTGCCTCCTCTGTCCCTTCAGTCTGCAGCTCCATCGCCTCTGCTTTAGTCACTTTACATTTTGAACCTTCTTCCTGTGTTGCTCTTTATTCTGCAGCTTTTATCCTTCACCGTGTATTTTTCTTCCATCTTCATCTTCCCTTCTCGGGCTGCCTCCACACTTCTTCCTGACTTCTCTCTGTGTTTAACTACCTCCTTTATCTTCCTCCATCATCGCCTCTTCCTCCCTCTCTCTCTGTCTTTATTACTTTCCCCTGCGTCACTGAAGAGATTTCATTGACCACTATGAATAATCCAAAGGGTTGTGTGATTCATGACTTTGGTGAGGGCGCCTGGTGTGTGTGTGTGTGTGTTTGTATTCCAGCTTCTTTATGAATAGTGAGAGTTGTGTGTTGATGTGTTTAATTAGGGGAAATTAATCTGTTTGTGCATGAGAGAAGAAAAAGATAAAGAAGAATGTGAAGGGAGGAGAAGCAAATAACAGAGGCTGAGATTAACTCTTCACACTGGAAAAACTCCTCTGCATGTTTTGCGTGTGTGTGCATGTCTGTCGTGTGTGTGTGTGTGTGTGTTGGGTCGTACAGTGGGAATGGGTAACTGGTTTGACAGCCCATTGTCTCCCTCAGGGTAGAGACTGTGGTTCAGTGACTGAGTCAGTCTCATGTGCACTCACATTACAGCGAGATGCTCTGATTTAATGCACACACACACACACACACACACACACACACACACACACACACACACGACATTAAGCATACATATGCCTTCACACACAAACTCATTTCTGCACACATGGGCAGACACGTGGATGCATGCTGTAAATCCCAAACAACCCAACACACACACACACACACACACACACACACACACTCTTTGTTTGTGTGACTGTGTTTTACAGCTGATTTGCAGGCTAAGCCCCGACTCGCCCGTTCACCTCCATTCTGTGGCATGTAACATATTGTCCTAATCAATCCGTCACACACACTAAGAGGCTTTTTTCACTGGAACCACCCGAGGCTAGCTGCTGGTTAGCAAGTGCTTAGCCCCCTTTTCCTTGTGTGGAGAGTTAGAGGCCAGCTCCCCGCAAGAATTTTATCTTTGCAGGCGCAGAGGCTGGCTGAGAGGGCAGCGAGCGAAGGGGAGAGGGGGGAGAAAAGGCCTGATCCCCGGGTCAGCGGGGGGGGGGGGGTTCATGGCAGGGGTCTGGATCACTGTGTGAATGCCAGGCAGCCGAGAGCAGTGCAGAAAAAACTGAGCAAAGCATCATTATAAGTTACAGTTACTCAAGTGAGCATCAAGAGATTCGATGATGAGGCTCATTGTCGCAAAATGACTTGATTCCAAAGCATGAACAATCAGAGACTTTTAAAAGGCCACTCGAAGCCTCGCGTGATTCCATGTGGGATTTGCACAACATGTTGCCGAGCCGTCGGACTCGGTCTAGATTGCATTAATGGAGGATTACAAGTTCTTCTTTTTCTTATTCTGTTTGAGCCCATTTGTCTTTTTTTTCTCCCTCTCGTGATTACAAGGATTTACAAGTTCATTAAAGTTCATTCATTTCAAGAAATGTAATGCAGCAAATGTAGATTTATATATTTCTTTCTTTTCTTTTTTTTAACATGAGTACAGCAGTTTGTCTCGCTGGTTGAGAGCTGCTTGTTTACAACTAATCCAAATAAAAAGAGCCATCGCTAAGAGGCAGGGACAATTCATGTCAGCCGCTGAAGTGCTTTTAATGAACACATCTTTCACAAGGTGGTACACAACACGACAAGGCTTCCGTGCACTTTAAACACCAAACTGTATTAGCTGTGCTTTTGTAATCCTTGTTGTTTGGCAGACTTCGTCACGCTCAGGCTTTCCTGCTGCTCTCAAATGCAAACTAGTTAGAAGTTTCAGTCGAGAGCCTCAGATGCATTTTCTGCTACATCAGTTTTATTTGTCAGATCCATCGGAAATTCGGTGGAAGCATGGCTCTCCTGCCGAGCGCGTTTGAACGCAGGGACCTGACAGAATCGGTGATTCCTGTTTTGGGGGGAGGGGAAAAAAAAAAAAGAAGAAGGTATCACAGCTGCACGGTGACAGATTCCTCACAAAGAGGTAAAAAGAGAAAGTGTAGGTTCAAAAGAAGCTTGCCACACATGAATTTGGGCCTCCGTGACTCACAGACTGCTACTGCTGCACGCAGTTGAGTCAGATATACAGAATAAGAGGCGAATGTTAAGAAAAGCTGCTCCACTCGTCCAATTTAAACTCAGTATTCTGAAACCGCCTGCAGGTCAGCGACTGTGCGGTGTTGAGATAGTCCGTGGCTCTAACCGTCCTCCTTTCATCTCTGTTTAAGTTGGAACGGACGGGGCAGCTCTCTCCGCTTGTTTTTCGGTGAACCTGCGCTGGCCTCGCTGACCGGCCCTGCTCTCTCAACACTGTTATTCATGCTCGCGCCTTCTACTGAATTTCAAACAGATTAAGAGAAGAGGTGCTCGAGCTGCTGCGGCGCTCCTAAAGGCTCGCCCCCTAGCGATGCCTCCTGATAGACGAGCTTTTACTGTAATGAGGAGCGCCTAGCTGCAGGAAGTTGGATGAGGCTCTGCCTGAGGCTCGTTATCAAAGACTCATGATTCAAATGTTTCTTTCTTCTTCTTGAATGAACTTGAATCCCCTCTCATTGTGTGTTCTTGATTCCTTTCTCTAACCTTGTTTTTAATTCGCCTACGACGCATTAAGAGGGTCGATCTTCACTTCTGACAAGAACAGAATGAGTGGGAGGGAAAAACATCAATCACCGCAGTTTCATTTAAATAACAGCAGATTCATAATGAAATACTTCTAATGCTCCAGTGCGAGCAGAGCGCTCGCCCTCCCTCTTTCTGTTTGTTCGAGTTCCTCTTTTAGTTTCAACACAAACAAACATGTTCAATTATTCAAACAATATTGGTTTTGTGGACGATGCATAATCTCCGTCTTTGTCTTGTTTTTCGTCTGCCTCCAGGTATCGCAGCTCAGAAAGTGAAAGTCGACGAGGAGCTGGAGGCGTATCCCACAGAGTCTGTTGATCTCCGCTGTCAGTTCACTGACGGAGCGGGCCGGACCAAACTCACACAGGTAAGAAGATGGAGCACAACGCTGTGAACTCTAAAGCTCAGGATGTCAGAGGAAGATTGACATGGCTGTGCCTAACGGAGTGAGACCGGTTCTCTCTGAGCAGACACACACACTTCAGAAGGTCAGCAGGGCAGCGTGCTTTGTTTATTTTCCCAACATGAGTCACGTACAGTCAACTTAATATCACTCCGTATTTTCCACCTGACCCACCTGCAGCGGCTCCAAACCAACAGCGCCCCACAGTTTGAGAACCACAGAGTTAAAGGAATACTCTGGACCCGTAAAGCATGAGGGAGCAGCTCGCGGTCACAAACCGTCTTATAATGATTCATTTAGTGCGTCTCCATCCGCCAACATGAAAAAAAATCTGATTGGAAATGGTGAAAAAAATCCAAAAATAAGACTGAAGCTGTGAATTAAACGTCCACTGAAGAGATCTGCACGGTGCGACAGGAGGATCTGCGAAGATATTCAAGGTGTGACAGGCTCTCCTCTAGTTACCTTCATCCCTCTTCCTCTGCAGTGCGTTAATGATTACAGATTATCTCAATGCCAAACGCATAATATTCACATAACGGTAATAGATGGAGGCGCCATTTCATCTGCGTTTTAAATTCAAAGAGTAACTTTAGACTATTGTGGCTTGACAAGCAGAACATTTGCATAATAGAGGTGTTAACTGTATGTGGGCGCAGTGGCTGCACGCTGCACGGTGTCTGCGAGCGCTCGGCTCAGCTTAGCACAAACATGGAAGCAGGGGTAAACAGTTAAGGGCAAGTACGCTTCAAAGAGGAATAATGGATCTGCTGTGTGCACAGTTTGGCAGATGCGGTTGTTGATGATGGTGCTGTTTACAGTCTGACAGTTTAAAGCATGCAGCAGTCCAGAGGTTAATTGATCAGCAAGAGGAAACACCTTCCTAACACACTCTGCTCTCTAACTTTCCCACCGCTCGTTCTATTTGAACTTGATCTCACCTGATGGAGAGAGGAGAGGGGAAGAAATGAGAACTTGTGACTGTTTGGAAGTCAATTTATTTCATCAAATCCCTGATGACAACTTATTTGAAACCAGCTGAACTGTTCTGATGCACTATCACACGGCAAGAAGCTGCTTCCATGTGATCCTGGTGTGATCTGTTCTTCTGTGTTGTGGATGGAATCAATAAGCAATTTGTTCGCATACAAAAACTGAAATTGCAGTCAGGCTCATATTTTCTCCACAATCTGCAGCTAACGAGGGAGTTTTATCCGCTAATTTGCGCTGACATCTGGGTTACAATCCGTCTTCCTCTTCAGCCTTCAACCCTGCCTGCTTTCTCTCTCTCTCTCTCTTTTCTCTAGATGTCATAAATTTAATAGATGTTTGCTAAATTTGTATTGATGAACTTTATTCCCCGTCCTTCCTGGTCTAGCACCTTAGCCAGCAGTTTGTATTTAACGCTGTCACTTTGAAAACTGAAGAGAAAAGAAAATCAATTTGATAACATCACAGTATTCTCCCTTGCGGTAGAGTCTCATACAGCCTCGGCAGATATCAATATCTTTCACATATCAGAAAACGCCTGTGAGATGACTCCCCGTCAAAGGACAGCCGGATGCTCGAGAGAGAGAGAGAGACCTCCTTTATTTGTGATAGATTACTGGCTCCTTACGCAGATAAGTTTAATTGAGTTTGACATTTTGCAAAATTGTTCCAGGTTTTGGTGACGACAGACGAGCGCAGAGAATGTCAAAAATAAATGTAACTTGTTTTTATTTGTTTTTCTGTTAATTAAAAGTGAGGAGACGGACAGGAGCACGCCAGTTTCTGTAGCTCGGCGTCTGATTTGGTTTCCTCGCCAAGGTCAACGGCTGGCTCTTACAGTGGCTGTGACACAGTTCATGGAGGCTATTAAAGACGGTGTAAAGGCAATTCTTTCAGAATACATTCAGTATGTTGGAAAATAGTTTCTTTGAACGATGTATTCCTGAAATGTGGAGTTAGAGGTTAAAGTTTTCAGTGATGAAAAGAAAAATGAGAAGAAAAATAGGCTAAAAACAAAGATCAAGTTATAAATCATAACATTATAGCTCCTGTTTACTTCCCCTTCTCTTCAAAAATCTTATTAGTTTAGCTTTAAATTGAAAAATACTCCTGCACAGAAGAAGAAGAAGAAGTTGTTCTTAAACACACTGCAAACCCAAACGACTGTTTTCACACGTCTGTTCTAACCAGGTGTCCTGGATCTGGGAACCCATCGATGGCCAGAGGGACAACATCGCTGTATATCACCCCACCTACGGGCAGAGTTTCCCCAACTTGTCCTTCAAAGATCGGGTTGTCTTCCTCCACAACCAACTGGAGAACCCGTCCATTAGGATTTCTAACCTAAAAATGTCCGACGCCGGTCGCTACACCTGCGAGTACGCCACTTATCCTTCTGGAAACGAACAAGGGACAACCACCCTCATCATGCTCGGTGAGTAGAGGCGTAATGTGTCTATGTCACATTATATGCTCTATATTTTAGATGCAGCTGAGAGCTGTTCAGGCTTTATAAAGGGTTAGAGCACCAGAGGTACACATTATTCCTTTTTTTTTTGCAAAAGAGGACCATGCTTCAAACAGGCCTTGGAAAGCTGTTCTGCTACATCAGCCTTGACAAGCGCCTCCCCAGCCATCTGCTTATCACTTCTTTCTATAAAAGAGGATCCCATCAGACCCGCAGCCTAAGAAGAGGCAATTTAAAGTATTTGACGAGTATTCTCAGGGTGTATCTCGGTTAGTTGCAGACTAAAAAAACAAGAGAGATGGATGAGTAAGATCCAGCCTATTATGCTAACCTTGAGCTTGAGACTGAAGTGAACAGGAAGCCAGCGTAAGGGTACCAGAATCAGGGTGACAGACTCGTTTCCTGGACCTTGTTCGTACCCGTGCTGTTGTGTTTTGAAGTGCAGACGAGAACTGGTAGCTTAAAATCTGCTTGGGTAGAGCGAGTTACAGTAGCTGCACGAGCGACTCTTTCTAGACCGACAGGTGAGCGGAGATTTTGGAAGATTAGTCTCACTTATTCGTCTGGCATTCATTCATTTTCAAACAATAACTGCAGGTAATGTGGATTTATCTGACGGCTGGGTCATGTGAGCGGTGTAGCACTGTAGACTATTCATGTGCCTGTAATCTGTAGATCCAAAACTTCCATCGATCCCTTGTTTCTTGTCAGGATCACAAAGGGCTGGAACCAATCCCAGCTGGCATTGAACAAGAGGCGGGATACACCCTGGATCCATTAATATCATTTATTTTCATGGTGCTCAATCATTCACAGAGTTTTTATACTCCTGGACATTATTCATTCATACAGTCCATACACAGATATCTGCCCTGTGTTGAGAATCTATGGACATGCGGACAAATAACTTGTCTTGACTTCATTTGACACCTACAATGTCAGCCCTCTAAAAGCTTTAATTAGATAATAAGTGGTGTAATATGTATGACCTACATATCCTATGACGTAGGATACTACACCTGCTAGCTTTTTTGAGCTATTCTCTGGCGTCGTTTAATTCCCGCATATCAACAAGCAGCTGAACCGCTGCAAACATTTAGCGCTTACAGCCCAGAATGTGAAATCTGGAGATGCTCAAAGTTACCTCACTGTCTTGATTTTTTGAAACTGAGTGGATGTTTAGTTGCTGTTAGCAGCTGACGCATCCTGTTTGTAATCGGAGACAGCTGGTGTTATTCATCCACCCACATGTCCTCCCGTTTGCACTCCGCTTACAAAGGACTCGGATGCCTGGTGTCTTTCTCCTCGCTGAGGAGGCTTCGTGCAGGAATTTGAATAACAATAGTTCCCTTTACTGTGCTTATAGTATATGGCTCAGTGCTTGTACAATAAAGACCTCATACATAAAGAGCTCCAATCATAAAGGCAGGCTCAAGGGACGATCTTAGATGATGCACTTTGAACTAAAATCGCTGCATTGACTGAATTCATATTCCAGTTTAACGCGATCCGCCTGGCGCTTCTTTTCCTGTTTATCGTCTCAGTTTTGTTTGTCACGGTGAGACGTGGGAGGTTTGTGTCCTCTGTTTTCCTTTTCTTACGCAAATAGGGTCAAATTTCTTTGCATTATATTAATTTGGTCCCGGTGCAATAAAAGAAAGAATCAAAAGGAAGTCGGACTGGAAGCGGTGCCGTGAGTCCGGGGATTCCTTTCCTGCCTTTAGGTTGCTGTGGAGATGGTGCACAATAAACAGGAAATGATTAGCGTGAAGCCAAAGCACGTTGGTCTGTCAGTAAAGTTGTATTGCTGGAGTTTTGACCTCTTCAGACTTTTTCCCTCCTCCACGCACCTTGAACGTAGATGAAGCTGTGCCAGAAATCCCCGCTCTGCTACCCTAGTTATTGCAGCCAGTATGCTTCATTCAAAGAAGTGTTTTACAATTCCTTTTGTATTCACCCCAGCTGGGCCACTGATATTTTCCCCGGTAGTTTTTCTAAGTAAACCTTCACACAACAATACAAAATCCACTCTGGAAGCTTCTCTCACAGAGAACCCGAGCACACGGGAGATGGAGAACTTGGCTGTATTGCAGAGAAAACACGGTGAGATATTCTGGCCGGCTTGCAGATGGATGTGGGCTAAGCCTTCTAAACTGCTGCTGCTGCTGGCACAAAGAAGAGGTAGACTGGGAAATACCTGCTGGAAAGCTCACTTTGTCTGGAGACGCAGCGGTGCCAAGCTCTCCGGGACACATTCTGGAGAACTGAGTGCCTCAAAGTCACTCGAAGACAGTCATATTTCAGCTTATTGGATATAGAATCCATATGAGCCAATCACATTAGACCTTATTGAATCCACAACTGCTGGCAGCCAATCATATTACATCTTATTGGATATAGAACCACCAGCACCCAAATCACATCACAACTTATTTAAGTATGAATACATAATCCTGACAGCCAATTGTATTATAACTTATTGGATACAGCGCCACCGTTAGCCAATCTTATTACCACTTATTGGGGTGTGAATAAAGAATCACTCACTTGGCAGTGAATGATATCATATCATCGTGGATGGGGGACCATATGGAACGAATGGCAGCCAATTATATTGCATCTTATTGGATAGAGTGTAGCCAGCAGGACAGAAATACAACTGCAGGTGAGGGAGAGTCTGCTGCATCAGTAGCCTGTGAGAGTCCGGAGGTTAGAGGAGTGGACTGCAGATTGCAGGGTCACCGGCTGTGAGTCCACGGATCAACAGAGTGAGTAAGTGGTGCAGTGAAGTGGAGTGTGTGAAAACTCAGGGGTGGAGCCAAAGAGTTTTCTCTTCTTCCAGCAAAGTGACATTAGTGAAGCTCAGTGGAAAGGGCAGCACAGTCTGGGAATCTGCACACTGCTTCCAAATGCAGTCCTGGATGCTGATATCATGTCACTGTCATGATTAATCACGTACACGACTCACCGCTAATCCATTAGAAATGTGATTTAGAGCTCGGTCCACACGCATTGTTAATATCTCTTGTAATTTGTAGATCCATCTTCTGTCCTGCGGGCTCACACGTTGATCGTTTTTTTTTGCTGTTTGTTAAATTTCATGTGAGAGAAAATGTTGTTGCAGCCTGCGTGTCACAGATCTGGTCAAACTGTCTTGTCAGCTGTTTGAACTAGCTAATTGGACTAGCTAACCTAATCTGAGTCAAGCAACCTTGTTAGCAAACTCGCTTTCAGTGTCTACGATGTCACGAGAAAATTTTGTCCTGCTACCGATATTTATTCTTTTCGAATTTAATTTGGCGTTATCCTTTTTTTAACTTGTTCATATTCTTGGCTGCTGCATCGATTCCAGTGAACTGAACATAGAAATAAACGCTCTCCTCCTCCTCAACATCTGCTGTCCAGGCGCTCGTATTAAACCATTATGACCCCGATAGCTCCAGTCAGCTGCTCGGTGGCCAACAGCAGTAAGAATGTGGATGTAGCGGGCAGGTCCCAGGTGAGAAGACGTGTAAGAGTGAGAAATGGGGTCTTGCTCTTAAGAAATTATGTGTGCGGAGCAAACCTTCCCAGGATGAATATAGGTTAAACAGAAAAAACAGACAAAGTAATCCCGTTTTGGCCTAACAGGGAGGTGTGCGCATTTCAGGTCCCAGTCCAGATGGCCTGCTCGGGCCGGTGTTTGTTCAGCATATTTATTGGTCAGCTTTCCAAAACCGTACCTTTCAATTGAAACATCTTGATTTCCACTTACCGGCATCCTTGTTGGCTTAGCGAAGACGTTCATGGCTGGATAAGATAACAAAACAAGTGCGGGGCCGCTCTCCGTGCACTGAAAATGTGTCAGTCAGCAGATATACCAAAACTACAATAACAAGTGTTCCTCTGTACTAACAGCTGTGGTGAATTGGCACAGCATCCACCATTCTTCATATTGTTGAGCTGCTGATAACAGATGGAGGAAGGTGAAAAAAGGAAAAGGGAAGAATGCCTTTGAGCTTACATTTGCCCTCAAATAGGAGTTAAATGCAGCAGCATGACGGGTCTTGAAATGGAGGCCTCGAGGTGTTTTTGTATCTGTGTTCAGAGGCGAGTCTGAAAAAGCATTTACAAGTCAAAATGATGTGTTTTTGCATAACAAGAGCATTTCTTTGGAAATTATTCTTCATTTCCTGTTTGTTTCTTTCTACAATTTCGGCACTTAGTTGGTGTTCTCAAGCTTAAATGATCTAAATTAGTCTCAAGCTTAAATTAATGCATTTTGTCAACATTTCTAGCAGCCAATAATGAGTTGTCAAAACAACACGCACAACACAATAATTGCAGTATAAACTATTCCTGTGTTCTTTGAATATTCATGTATTGTTAACAGTTGAGGAGAAATAGAGAGCCAAACAGATGTTTCTCTTTTTTCCCAACAATGTCTGGAAATATTCAGCAGCAGCGTGTCGAGCTGAGAGAAGATGTTTACAAACCTGGGCGGCTGTGGAGACACAAATTCCAAAAAAAAAAATTAACAAGATCCAGAAGCCTTTATTGATTTTTGGCTAATGTATGCAGCAAAGTAGAAAAAAAAACCACTTGAGTTGGCCGCCTTCATCAGGATGCAGCAGTGAATAAATCCATGTTTAGACAGGGAGGAGAAACACTGAGATGTGCCACTAGTCAGTGCTGCTGAATCCAAATATACACTACCTGCTCTGCAGGCTGATCACTGGTGACTAATTGGAGTTAACGAAGGCAATATGGAGGATTTAGTTTGTTTCTGTTTTGCAGCTGAACCAATGGAAGGTCAGCGGAGCTCTAAAGGTCGAATCAAGGTGTTTATTTTCTGTGTCTGCTGATGTGTTGATGGATGACGTTGACAGGCATAGGCAGCATGTCAAAGGTCAGGAAGATGGGAGACTCCAAGCTGGATATGATTTCAGTGGACAGTAACACGGCTCAGTTTAAATATTCACACACTGCTAATGATTCTGGTGCATTAACTCCCAGAATTATATGATCGAAGTTTGATATCCAGGTGAGACACGTGGCAGACAGTCAGCACGGAGCTGTGTGGACTGTCAGGTAGGTAATATGGAGACACCTGCCTGTCTGCCGTCTGCCTGAATCCACGTGAACGCTGCGACTCTCCGAGGCTATAATTACACACAGCAGCGCCTTGAGGTGAATGTTAACAACACCATGCCAACATGCTCACAGCGACAATGGTAACCAGGTGACATTGTTTACCGTGTCCATTATACATGATCGTAGACGAACGTTCAGGGAACGTTTGTCTCAAACTAGTTGCCCAGACATTTCATCAGAAAAAGATGAGTCAGCAACAGTGAGTAGACTCGATTCGATGGTAATCCATCCATGAGTTGTTGAGATTTCTTAGCCTGGAGCTGGACCAACCTTCATGTTGCCGACTGGAATGTAGTGAGACGCTCTAAACTTTGCACAGATTGCTTCAAATGCTTTCAAGAGCCACAAACAGCAACGCAACCCAGATAGGAGAAGGTTCTGGGTCAGATTTGGTTGATTTGAGGATGTAAATGGGTCAGTCGAGGCAATGGCGAGGGGGGGGCTTGGTCCAAAAATGGCTCCTCTCTGACCAGCCACATGTTAGATATGTTCAGCATTGTGGGGACCGGGCCAAGTGCGACAACGTGCTTGTAATCTGGTTTAGAGCCGGTGTCTTCAAACGGGGGTCTGGCCCAGTTCTGCACAATATCAAGGTTAAGTTGTTGTCCTTGCAGCCAGACTGCATTGACTTCATCACTGTTAGCATGGCAGAATGTGAGCCAAATGTAAGTATTAATGTGGGTCAGTACTGGGCTTCACTAATTAGCTTTTCTGGGTGTCTGCTTGGTTTCAACACAAACTCTGTGACGACGACAGATGTCAGCTGTCCTGCGTGAACGCCACCGTAATTCAGCAACAGTCGGCTTCACACACACACTTACAAATCTTCGCACTTGGCTGATACTCCCAACTTGTTTATGATTCAAACTGGCAATCTTCCAGTTAACAGACTTTGTTCTGTAAATGCTGCCAAGGTGAAAAAGGAAGTAACATTTTAGAGAAGACTGGAGTTCAACTCAGGCCAAACATTTGCCAGTCCGCCACCAGCTATAAGGGCAGTTTGTCACAGCAAATGTCTGTCTCTGAAGGAGGCCAAGCAAATGACCCCTAATGGATATTTAGAGCGGAGTGTAAATCATGTCTCCGTATTCTAATCTGCAAATGTGAGTGGGTGTTTGAAAAGTTTGTAACTGCCATGCTTCTGTTCCAAAAGCACAATCCTCGGCTAAACACTCATCAAAATGAAATTTGAATGCTTATTATGAAAGCTTGTGGTGAATATGACTTCTCCATGAATACATTCACCTTTTAAGCTCGCCGGTGTCACAAACCAAACACACCTCATGCCGTTCATACATTCTCCTGTCTCCCTGTCAGTCTCTGGCGTCGAGCCCGCTGATACCGCCACATGAGGGTGGGGGCGGGCTTGCAGGGGCTTGCAGTGTTTATTCGGCTCCGTTAGCATGGCTTCCCGCTTGCTTCCTAATCAGTCTGTACTCAGAGTGCCTCAGACCAGTGTGAGGAGTAGCAGCCGGCTCACAGTTGGATGCAATGTCACGAAACACATCAGAGACGGAGACTCCTGACTTAAAACACGCAGATCGATCCGAACCCTTCCCGGACGCTCTCACTCCCGCCTCCTTTCTTCTTCATGTCCAGTTCACCTCTTTGTTTGCGTCCTCTCTCCTTCATGCCTCGACTCGGTCATCTTGTCTTTGTCTCAGCTCTCCGTGTCTGTTCTTGCTCTCCTGGTCGTCTCCAGTCCGCGGATATCTTCAGACAACGTGTAAGAATTTTAAGATCTTTTTAATGCTTCCTGGATTTAGATTAAAGACCAACCTTGAAGCCAATTAAAATAAAGTTGACACAATCATCCACTGTGCACAAATAAACACAGCTAATGACTACGACTCGCAATTGACATAAAGAATAATGACAGGAAATTAAAGGAGGAAGGAAATTCTTAATTAGCAAATACAGAGCATCCTGTCCTACCAGCCTCTGTTACATAATCATCCAGGAAGACTGAGAGATCCACCTCTGGATGCTGGAACAAATGTCTGACTTATCAAGATTTAGTAGTAACTGGAACGTTACAGTCTTTGTTAAATCTGTTTTTACTAGAAAAATGTTTCACTCGGTTGCTCACATGAAAAGTGACAGAAGTCGTTGTGTGAAGAATAAATAAAGAAGTTGGAAGCCTCCCCTCTCACCTCCGCACAGCTTGCCAATCACAGCGTTCAGATTGTGGGGCAACACGTTGACACAGATTATTCAAAAGAAGTGTTTCCTTTGATTTCTGTCTCACGTCTGTCTGTTGTGGAGCCGTTTATACTAAGACAGAGAAGGTTAAATGAGGACGCTTTCACACCAGCACCAGAGATGGTTTCCTCGGACCGTCCGGTTCTTTGGGCAGGTATGAAAGCTCATCCAAACTCTGTTGCGGACCAAACAAGCAAGCTCTGGTCACCTGAAAACGTGAGTCTGGGTCCACCTGCAAGTGAACTCTGGTACGCAGAGAATCAAAGATTAGAAACCCGAACGATGAGCCGAGTTTTCTTCTTCACAGTGATTTTTTTCTGGTTTCCTCCGAGGTCACCACTGTAAGATGCTGCTGGTTTGCATTCACAGGTTGAACTTGATGTGAATCTTTATTCATTAAAATGCTAAAAACATACTCAGGCAGGTAATGTGTCCTCAGAATCAATGAGCATGTTTAGTAGAAATAAATCCACCAAAGAACACGCAGTCAAACCAACCTCGCCGCTGACAGTCGCTTCAGGAAACCAGCAGGCGATGAGCTGGCAAAGAAATGTTTTCAATAATTTCCTGACTTTTTCTTAATAAGTCAAATCATTCAATTCCAGCATGTCCGTTACTGTCGGAAAATCAGCTCCATATGTATAACACACGTTTAATAACTGGCTGTGACAACACGGAATAACAATTCACTGACTGTCAGAGGGCGGCGTTTCCTTTAATAAAGCACATTTTCATGGAACATTGCCACTTTGTACAACGAGTCCAGCTTGATTTAACAAAGCTAATGCGACGGGAGAGGGAAAAGCAGCGCTCTGCATACGAGTGTTAGAATGTGAAAGCCTCCGACACGTTGGCATGTTTGATGTTTCGCTTCAAATGCGGGGACTACCTGCACAAAAAACGGATGATGAAGCTCGCTCGAAACCTAAAAATACACGAGAACGAGACAAAATGAGGCTGAAAAGTAAAAGCATAGCAGCTGTCATCAAAGCAGGAAGAAACATTTCTGTCTTATGCCTTAAATTTAGCTGCTGTAAGACTTTTTAAGGATGTAGCTGTACTTTCTCCATCTGTCTCTGTCATGTTGAGTGGCCTGAGGTCTCGCTACAGTTTCGTTGCTGCTACAGTAAGACACCACGGTGTGTATGCACAACAAACTGATTGAACCTCCTCGCTGCCCTCCTCCCTCTTCACCTCCTTTGCATCACTTTTGATGTCTCCTTTCTTTCACCTCCCTTTATTTTTTTCATCTTCCTCCTCCTGCTGACATTTTTCTTTGTTCTCTGCTCACTGTCTCTCAAACTTTCTGTCTGACTATAACTCTTCTGTTTCTCTACATCTCAGATGTTCTCATGTGTCCTTCTCTCCTTTCTCTGCCTCCTAGCCAAGCCCAAGAACTCAGCCAAGGCTGTGACTGTCCAGGCTGGCTCCAAGTCGGTGGTGGTGGCCCAGTGCGAGGCGGCGGACGGCAAACCGGCAGCCACCATCAAGTGGATGCCGTTATTCGGAGGGAACCACTCAACCACCACCACGAACGGACCGGACGGCACGGTGACGGTGCGCAGCGAGTATCGGCTGGTTCCCACGCCGGCGGACAACGACAGGGAACTGACCTGCATGGTGGACCAGAGGACGCAGGAGCGGCAGTGGGTCTACCCTCTCAGGCTGTCTGTGGAATGTAAGGAAGAAAACACACGCACGCTATAAGACTCGTACTTATGCTCTCATACTGACGTCTGCTTGAACATCGGCGATAAATTATGCATCGCTGCAGGGATACTTTTACGATCAAGCGTCATGGGTCCGACTAAAGATACAAATAACTTGGCTGGTCCAAAAGTGCCATCTGCCAACAAGTTCAGTCACAGAGCTTTGCCTTGCCAGAGCCTTCAGGCCTTTATTTTGGCAGTCACCTGCACAGCCTTCACCACTCATCTATAGACATTACACACGTTGCCAAATAGAAAACGATCAGCCCACATTTATATCCAAGCTGTGAGACAGCGATGATGAGAAGATGATGCTTTAATATGTTATTGTGCAGCACTTTTCTCCACACACGCCGCGATCCGAGTCACTTCTCTAATGATCCAAATAACAAAAACATCTGGTCGGCTTGCTGTTACATCTGAAAACACATTTCCATTTTATTTGCATAGTTTAAACACTGTGGGAGTAATACAGGAACACAATAAACCGTATTGTTAATTTGCTGTAAAAGCCAACATTTCTGCATCAGATGGCTGCGTAAAGGCCCACGTACATGCAGTATAGTCGAGTACTGTAGCTCCTGAAACCATCTGCACCTCAGCTAGAGTTGTTTTAAACCTTCATCCACCGAGCATGCGGTCCCCGGTTAGCTGGTCCAAGTGATTCAGCAGCGAACAGCTACATCTACGCTTCGCTTTTGTGATCAGCCACTCTGCAGCAGGGCGGTTTGCACTTCATTAATTGTGGCATCCTTCAAGATCTTTGTGTTCACCTTCATTTCTGAGCAGATTGTGACAAATGAATCCAGATTCTGTAATTATGCACAATGTGAGCAACACGATACAAACGGATGCCTGTGTTAACGCCCAACCTTAAAGTGTTGGCACGCGTGGCTTTACATCTTTTGGGGATTTTTCAAGTTCAAGTTTATTTCTTTCATCTAATCTATTCGAGTCTTTTTCTAATTTACATGGGATTAAAACATTAGACCGGTTCAGCGTGGCTTTATAGAGCTTTAGGGATGCAGAGAGCGTCGTCTCGACTTTGAGACCTCGATGATATTTTACTGCAAGAATAGAAGACGACACACACACACACACACACACACACACACACACACAACATCTCGCCTCTCGAGCTGATGCACGAAATAACGAGGAAGAAAGAGAGAAATCCTTCGACATGCGCCTGTCTGACTTTACAAAGAGACAAACAGGATGTAAAGAAAGATTAAATACAGAAAAGTTCCCTTCAGTAATTCAAATAATTACATAATTAGTCTGACTGTGCCAACTAGGCCATTTATAAAGCTCTAACCATGTTTATATCAAGAAGTGAAGCCAACATGGAAGTGCTAAAAACTGAAATGACCACTTGAGGCCGGCTGCAGCAGTGAGTCAGTCTCCATAAGTCCCCATGTTGAAACTTCACAGCAGAAATAAACATGTTTACAGCCTGGTGCAAAAACTGTTTTGGTCTTTGTGGCTAATTTCCCCGTTCATGACAACTGTACTACTGTTTGAGTGACCGGGCTTCACTCAGCTCGACCCACATCAGGAGCTCAGAACCGGTCCTCACAATAGTGCCCACACGTACACACTGCGACTGCTCGTTGTGTGTGCGTTAGTTTAGTGACAGTGTGAGGGATCGTATCTGTCTGCTGTGTAACTCGGATCATCTTTTATAGGTCAGCGCTCTCTAGGAGGAACACACACACACACACACACGTCACACACACCACGTACTGTATTTGGCCTCCTGTCCTGCTGCGTCTTCCTCCGCCTGCTCTGACACACCGTCCTCTCCTCACACTCCTCTCTCTGTCTCTCTCCGTCTTCCTTTTTTCAGTCTGTCTTCAGATTTCTAACATGAAAACAGTGAAGGCAAACAGAGCTAAGCTTTTCTGTTCTGCCCGTTTTAACCTCCCACACGCGTCGCCTTCGCTCCAGCGTAAGACTCTTACTGATTTTTTTCATCCTCCTGTTACAAGAGCGGCCTTGATTTCTGGGGGAAAAGCTCTTTAAGGTAGAAAAGTTTTCTTTGTTGCATTTGTGACTTTTTTTTTACTGCCACACATCACAGGACATCCTGTTTTTGTCGTCCTCAACTCGAACTCCGTCTCACAGCCGAGCCCTGTCATTTAGGAAGAGAATCTTGAGTCCTAACAATGTTGAAAACAGAATCCTGCGACATTAGTTGGTGTCCTAACTAGTTTTCTCGCTGTCAAAGGAATCCTTAGAAACGTTTAAAAGGTTTTTTTTTTAATTAAAAGCTAGAAAATGTCTTAATAAGACTTCTTTTTAATTATAATTATTAAAGAGTCTTACTTTTCAATTATCCTACTGCCTCCACTCACCTAGAATCAAGATGACACATCCATCTCTGAACACAGATAAAGGTGTTGAAACAAATTGCAGTCTAGTTTTGTTCGGGTTGTTTTTGTTTTTTGAAGATGGTCAAAGTAAAGTGTCATTTTACAAATGTTATTTTACAGTTTGGAGTTTTCACCTGCAGGACAGGTCGAGGTTTAACCACAAGACCACGCTGAACCAGCCGCTGTGAAGTTCATCCAACAAATCAAACTTATAAAGCAGCTGAGCAGAGTCAGAGCGATCCTGCTCAGTCACACTGTCCTGCAGAAAACACTTCAAATTGTTCCCAATAACCAAGAACAGACTGCTCTGACCCAAAAGAGCTTTGGAGAACATTAACTTCATGTTAGCTACCTAAATAAGCTGTATACTGTCTGGTCTTGGTTTAGAGAAGAGTTATTACATTTACATACTGCACCATGTTAACGCTGGGCTCGATGTTGAACGTGGAGCTCAGTCCTGACATGCACTCGTTTATTTTTTGCAGCTTGTTTCTTTCTCTGTCGGACAAATCAAATTATGAATCATCCAATCTGATTTCAACGTGTGCCGCTGTCAGTTGGAGCTCGTCCAAGGTTTGAATGGATCCTGTGCTGCTGTGCCGAAAAATGACTCTTCATTCTTCTGATTTAAAAAGTCAGAGTTACAAGGCTGAGTGTAAAAAACAGACACATCCAATCACCGAGTTTAAAATTCTGCTCAGCTAATGGCAGGTGGAAGCTGAAGACACACACAAACTGCAGCTTAGATTCATTCACTTCTTGACACCGGGTCAGCTTTGGATGAATTTCACCCTCACTACCGTGGCACGGTGTTTTTTCAATAAGCGGCACAGAGTTCGTTTGACGGCGCTTCAGCTCTAATTTTCTCAGCTGACTGCAAAAACAGCCGAGGGTCACGAGTATCAGTGTTTGGATCCACGGTGCGAAACTGGAGGAAAAACATTGAAATGAAACAAAGTTGATGGAGTTAAAACTGTGTTGTGAAATCATCCTGTGACTTCTGTGTCATCTCCAACTTCACGACCCTAAAACTATGAGTTTGCTAATTAGTTACAAGCTCGTCTGGGAATCGAACCAGATCACGATCGCTTTGTGACTCTCTTCTTCTTCTTCTTCTCTTTCAGACCCCCCCTCTGTCTCCATCGAGGGCTATGACAACAACTGGTATGTCGGCCGCTCGGACGCCGTACTCCTCTGCATGGCCAACGCCAACCCTGCGCCCACCACAGTCACCTGGACCGTGTAAGTATCCATCCATCCATCCCTCCATCCGTCCGTCCATCCATCCATCCATCCATCCATCCCTCCATCCATCCGTCCGTCCGTCCATCCATCCATCCATCCATCCATCCGTCCGTCCATTCATCCATCCCTCCATCCGTCCGTCCGTCCGTCCATCCGTCCGTCCGTCCATCCCTCCATCCATCCATCCCTCCATCCGTCCGTCCGTCCATCCATCCATCCATCCATCCATCCATCCATCCATCCATCCGTCCATCCATCCATCCCTCCATCCGTCCATCCATCCATCCATCCATCCATCCGTCCGTCCATTCATCCATCCCTCCATCCGTCCGTCCGTCCGTCCGTCCGTCCGTCCGTCCATCCGTCCGTCCGTCCATCCCTCCATCCATCCATCCCTCCATCCATCCGTCCGTCCGTCCATCCATCCCTCCATCCATCCCTCCATCCATCCATCCATCCATCCGTCCATCCATCCATCCATCCATCCATCCATCCATCCCTCCATCCATCCCTCCATCCATCCATCCATCCATCCATCCATCCATCCATCCATCCATCTGTCTCCCTCCACCTCCCTCTGAGTTTCTAATTGTTGCTATAATCACGACAGAGTGCATAACAGTCGTTCCTTTAATGATAATTTCTCAGCGTCTTCTTGATGAACACAAATGTCCTTAACGTCTCGTCCTGATGGACAGATGGCGTGCTATATTGTGCGTGTGCTTTTCTTAGTGAATATTGAGCAGGGAGACAGAACGGCTGTTCACATGTGTGATTTTTCTCACATCACTGCTGTCTTTGAATATTGCAGACACAAACCGTCTCTCTCTCTATCATTTCCCGTCCTTGTTGTTTTTCTCTCACTCTCTCTCATCGATCTGTCTTTTTGATTTTCTTTTTCTTCATCTTTTTATCCTATATCTCAAAACATATTCAAACTGATTTTTCTCATATTTTTCCTCCCTCCCTCTGCTTATCCCTCGTTTCTCTCCGTCACCATGTTCCGTTTCTCTTTTCCCTTTTTCATCTCACCAATCCTCCTCTTCACCACCTCTCTATCCGTTTATATTCCTTCCCCCCTTTTCCCTCCCACTCCATTCTCTCCAGGGCGTCCGGCTCTTTGCCAGACACGGTGATGGTGGAAGGCAACAAGCTGATGGTGAGGAAAGTGGACGACGCCGTCAACACCACTTTCATCTGCGAGGCCAAGAACAAGCACGGGGCCAGCAGGCACCAGATCACCACCATCGTCATCGGTGAGTCAATCAAAGCGCAGACAATACACACACACACACACACACTTGCTGTGCATGTGTGTGAGTGTGCACAGACACACACACACTCAACATACACACACACACACAACATAGAGTAAAGTAGAGATGCATGTATGTTTACCTGCAAATGTGATGAACACACACAGGAGCTGCAGAACAACAACCCATCAAACACAACAGGACAATTTTCTCAAGCAGCATGAATCACTGCCTGCACACACACACACACACACACACACACACACACACACACACACACACACACACACGCTGTGAGTCACACTACTTAACTGATGCTACTTCACACATTATCCCATGCACAGATGTACGCTCACACGTACAGTACCCGACATTTGCATGCACATACAGGCCACACACCTCCTCGGACATGCAGAGATACACACTTGCACACATGCATGCACACCAACATAAATCTCCATGTCACACACACACACACACATGCTGGGATCAGGGCTGATCTGAGAGCTGCAGGCGATGCTGTCTCTCTCAATCTTCACATTGGATTCTTTTTCATGTTCTCCTCCTCGCTGGCCTGTTTTCAGCAAGGCGCGGCGGCGGCAGAGGCTTTGATTGACCCTTTCCCCACAGCAGGGCCAAAACTGCAGGACAAGGGCCAAGTCGAAATGTTTAGAACTTCAGATCGAAAACCACTCTCATGAAACAGGAGCCTGTACGGGCGCGCTGCGACCAGGAAGCTGTCGCTCTGCTGGACGTCAATTAAATGTGAATTGTGGTTTATGAGTCTGAGAGCAGGCCCTTGTTTGCAGTCTCTCTGGCCCTGCGGTGGACGCGCGGTGTCGGGGTTGTTGGAGGGTTTCTATATTCTTCCAAAGGGGTTCAAGTTGGTGTGAGCCAGTTTGCCCAGGTTTGTTTTCCTTTCCCTCCTTCCTTTTTTTAACTTTCTTTGCACCCACTGTTTCTTTTACATAACAACTAACATCTCAGCATGAGCACTCCATGTGCTCCATCTTTTTTTTTGTTGTTCTGTTCTTTCCTCTCCTCCCTTCGAACCTCCACCTGTCTGAGTGTGAGGCTCGTGTCTGCATGCTCTCCTGATCTTTCTGCTGGGTTTGACTTTTGACATTTGCTTGTCCGGTGATTCGGCTGCTGTTGCCACGGTGTTCGATCGGGGTGTTTTTTTTGTGTGTGTGTTTCCTCTTGCCCTCTGACGCTTTCGCACATTGATCCAACACACAACACACTCCTCACACACACACACACACACACACACACACACACACACACACAAGAACTCAGGAACATGTCGGCATGCTGAAATGCCTCACTGCACATCAGCAGTCAAGCCTCTAAACCTGTTAGAGTGTCTTTTTTTATCGCGTGCGTGCGTGTGTGTGTGTGTGTGTGTGTGTGTTCCCACAGCGTTGCGCTCCACATTGCCTGCTTCACTGGTCAAAATGTTTTCCTCCCTCCTTCTATCATTCTTTTTTCAGGGATTAGTTTGAATAATGTTGTAAGCTTTACAACTACAAACAACAAAAAAACGAAACTTTGACACTTTGGCCAGAGACGGAGAGAAAAGCTACATTTAGAAAAATCTGTGGGAAATGGGAGCTGGAGATTTGAATTGTCTCCTCTGAGAACAAAGATGCTTTGTAGCCGGTCGGTGTGTTGGGTGGGATGTGTGGGAGGTTCAGAAGTGGCTAAGCTGCTACTGTTCTTGTTGGAAGCGCAGCATTGTGACTGACTCAAAGTATCATGGAGGGTACTCTTCCCCTCCCAACACACACACACACACACACACACACACACACACACACACACACACACACACACACACACACACACACACGTAAGCTTAACACACTGAAAACCTTTACAGAGACATGTTAAATCTCCACACAGTACTCCCAAAGTACACACACATATTTGGAGCACTTTTGTGGACTCTCTCTCTCTCTCTCTCTCTCTCTCTCTCTCTCTCTCTCTCTCTCTCTCTCTCTCTCTCACACACACACACACACACACACACACACACACACACACACACACACACACACACACATTTTTCCCTGAGATCAAACTCAGACTTTGTGATTCTTCCTCGTCGGTGTGTGTCCTTGGTCTCGCTCGCGTTCTGCGCCACAGTAAAATAACTAGATGGGTCTAAAGTAACATAATCTCTCACTTTGACACGTTTACTTATAGAAGCTTCGTGCCAAAGTGAGGCTGGCGAGGCGTTCGCTGACAGATGGCGGCATGCTTTTGTTTTAGCGTTTTAGCTTACACACTCATCCAAAGTGATTTCCCGTGAGAGCAGAGCGACTTGGTGCATTACTCTCCGACATTTGGCTCTCATGGGAATCCAAGCTGTGACCTGTGTTTGTACACGGCCCCCTCATCAACCGCTCCGCCATGTTTGTTCAAATCATCGCTTTGTGTGCTTTAAAAAATGTTTTATTTCAGCTTTAATATGATACAAAAACACAAAATATCAGCTTGGAAAAGCTGAACAGGATTCCTCTTTGTAGACTTTAACTCAAGTCTGGGTCAAGGTGGGAGGGCAACTTCTTTTATGACGAGAATAAAACGAGGAAGAAGAAACTTCTCACAGCTTTTTTCAGTGTTACAGAGTGCTTCACAAAAAGAAATAAAAGCAGACCAAGGAGATTCAATGGGAACAAAAACACTATACATTTCTGAATGTTGAGCAGAGATTTAAAAGAAGACTTTGTGTGTCTGAGTTCAGCAGGAATTCCAGTGTGAGGCCGCTAAAAACATCACATCACCCTTTATCACAAGCGGTGACCTGGGAGTCATCAGCATGGCCAACATCCGTAGATCTCGATGGTCGAGAGGGGACACGGCGGGTCAATAAATCACGGCTGTAGGAGCGAGCCCGTTTAAGGCCTTAAAAGTGAGCAGTAAAATGTGAAATGTAACGGGGAGCGGCGCACGGAGGCTGCTGGACAATGAAGAACGGCCGCGCACGTCTTTGAATCAAGCCACCTCATCAAAACCCGATAAACTAGTTTAAAATCAATTCTGGGGGCTTGTTGTTGCCAAGAATTGCTTCATCATTTAATATGAAGAATATTAAAATATTGAATTAAAAATATACGTTTGGCGGTGTCGTTTAGCTCAGACGGCAGAGCTACGATACGATAGCAACAGACTGAACGTTAAGCCAGCGTCCGTCTTCACATAAAAGGCATCACAGGTGAGTCAAACGCATCAGCCGCTGCACCACATGCTCAGATATTTAGCTCCTCTGGGGACACAGGCTACAAATTATGACTTCATTAGAACACATGAGTGTTGAAATGAACCCTGTCAGGACCTCGGTAACGCCTACGAGCATCACGTCGCGTTCTAGGTCATCAACCACGTGCCGTGGTGACAGAGGGTGGCTGATGACCTAGAATGACGGCCTCACCTCAAAGTGAATTGGGCCAGCAGCTTGCCGCCCGTGGGCCAGTCGTCACATCATCCAAGGCCTGATGACTATTTTGAATCTTTTTCTTCTGCACTGGCCCAAATGAAGCCAGCCTCGCTGGGAAAAGTCCCAACACTCCAGATGGCCAGTCTGCCACTGGTGAATGATTCGAAAAAACAACTGCATCATTTGATGCACCTTTCTAAGAGCGATTATAGACACGGCTGAACGAGTCATTTAGCAACACGCGTTACTAATTACAGCAGTACAAATGAATCATACATCGTCTGACCTAACACGACGCTGCCTGGCCGAGAAGTTCTTCAAGTTTTTATAGAATTCTGCAAACTAAACACCAACAACAGCGTTTATGAACCAACTTGACATTTTCACGCTTGAAATGAAACAGTGTGTGTTTAGTCTCTTCTTCCACACGGCCGGGATTCCCGCTCTGAGCCGAACAATGCCATCTTCCGATCGGCGTGACTAAATGCCGTAACTCCTCCTGTCGACCAACAAAGGCCTCACTAACCTTGCTGCATTGCGTTTCCTGTAATTGGTTCCACAATGAACAAACTTGTACTGAGAGAGCACTTGGAGCTGAGCACATTTCAAGATGCTGCTTTCTCTGCAGCACCGCGCAAGTATTAAGCCAATTAGCTCAGCCCGTGACACAGCTTTGGTTGAGGAAGTAGACCATTACGAGCTGGCCCCGGTTGACCTCTTCACCAAGCGCGCTGACAGTATCAAAGGTCAGCGCGCAGGCGTCGGTTTGTTCCGACTGTGGCTGATTACGGCGTTTGTAATTTGGAGTGCAGCTAGCGTGGAAGTCATCACCACCACAAAAGTTTCACTGATGGCATCGTAACACGTCGCCTTCCAGTTAAAACAACAGACGCCGTGTCTTCTAATCAGAGCGGCCCTGCTTTTGTTCTCTGCTTCCTGTGGAACAGCCATCATGAGCAAACCGCTCGATAGAAGCCATTTCCAGTCTCGCAGCGTGAGATCTAAACTGTCAGGCGCAGAAGGCCCGGGCTCTCGATGGTATAACAGTTAATACCCGGCACTTTGTGTACACGGACCCAACACTGTCTGCTAATTTCCCTGCTGAGAACTGTTAACGGCTCCTCTCTGTTCTGTTAAATGGTAGATGAAAGCACTGTGATGTCTGGCTTTTTTTTTTTTCTGCTGCCGTCAAACAGCCGTCACATGTCGTGATTTTCTTCTGAGCCTCCACCGTGGCTTAGAGGAGAGGAGAGGAGGGTGGGCAAGGGGAAAGAGGTCAGTGGGAAGGGAGACGAGATGACAGGAGAGCTTGGATGGTACTAGACACACACACACACACACACACACAGAGTCCATCTCTCTCTCCTATATCTTGAGCTCTCGGCCAAAAATGCTACTGTAAGTCAGCCGCAGATTTTGTTCTTAAGTGTTTTGCTGACGGAAGTTAAAATGTGTACAGCTCCCCCTTTTTAACCAGAACACACACACACACACACACTCAACGCCGCCCTGAACTGCCATCCATTCACACGCACACGATGCCAGCTATGCATGGCTTGCTTGGTTGCCATGGTGCCAGCTGGATCTGCCCAGCACACCGTTCACAGACAGAGAGAGAGAGAGGCAGAGGATGCTGGCAGAAAAAAACTGATTGGAGTGGAGGACGGGATGAGGAGGAGGAGGAGGGGGTGTATGAGATGGAGTGGGCTGCAGAAAAAAAGACAGAGAGATTGCAGAAGGGCTGAAAACTGAGATAAAGGCGAGTGGTGGAGAGGGTGGAGAAGGTGGAGAGGGTGGAGGGGTGGAGAGGCTCACAGAGAGGTAGCATCAGGAGGAGAGCGGCAGGAAAGTCCTCTAAGAACTCCAATAACTTCTGCTGTGGTTTAACAGAGCGGACTGGCAGGAGGCGGTGACCCCCTCTGCCCATCACTCCACCATCCAGTCCTTTCATGGGGGAGTCCAGCTGGCACCGGAGCTGGGGGCTGTTGTTGCTGTTCAAACACACACACTCGTACACACACTCGTACACACAGTCGCATCTGAGGGATGGAGGGGAGGGGAGGGGGGGTCCAGTGGAGAAGCATTTCCTGGATTGCCTGCGGCATGTGAGATAGCTGTCCACTGGAAAGACACATACTCACTTTGCAGAAGCACACACACACACACACACACACACACACGTGCACGTACACACTGTTTCACACGTGCACACACGGACAAATTGGTCCATGCAGCTCTGTGCATAAAATAATCAGATGATCTAGCCGTGGGGGGAAAACGCTGGCACTGACACGAACCCTGAGCTAACCTCATGAAACACACACACACACACACGGTACACAGACACACACAGACACACACAGACACACACAGACAAGGTCTGAGTCATAGTGGAAAAGTTGTATCAGTATAACAGTATAATTTGATAAAGTAATTGGAGAATGCTCTCTTCTGATTGGCTGGCACATGTCCCTTAAAGTAATATGACCACAAACATCAGCCACCTTTCTAAATGAGCGCGCAGCGTGCTGCTCCGTGCTGTGTTAACAAATAATAACACTTTATTAATTATGATTGAAGGAAACAAACCGAGCTACATGAAGCTTCTTGAAGTGGCGTGCAGACGTGACAGAGTCGTGCTCGATGGATGGATAGTGAAGCTCTGCACTGCTGGTGGACGGCGTGTGGAAGCAGCACTTTTCCTTTAGTTAGTGGCGTAACATGATGATGTCGTCCTGTTCTGTTGTACCAAAGCTGTTTGCCTCCCGTGGTCTGTTGTCGTGTTGGTAAGAAGGAACCTGTCTAATTAATTCTGGAGCCACCTCTCTGAAATTCATTCTCACTGTCTTCTCACTGCATGCATGTAACGCACAGACATAAACCCATGGCTAACTGCTGTATCCCTGCAGCTCTTCGGGGGCTTCCTGTGTATATTGAAGTATGATTTGTTGCTACAGTAACAGACAGGAAAAGGCCGCCTGTTTAGACTACCAGTCCGATCCAATCTAATCTTCACGTAGTGAGGGAGCTGATTTAGTTTCCTCTAGTTTGAGCCGCGGGCCACAAAACTGTAGCATCTGATTGTGCGTAATGCATGAAAAAAAAAAACACAACATGGCCTCCGTGACGTAGACGTGGGAGGTGTGGATGTGGAGTTATTCTCGGCTCGGGTTGATGGAGTTTTGTGGACCTGAGATGACAAACAGCGGTGCTATTCCATTAATTGAAAACAAATATTTTGGTAAGAAATTCTCTGCATGCGCGCGACACTTCCTCACAGGATTAATTAGCGGTGTAATATTTGTTTGTTTAATAATTTGGCGAAGTGCGGCTTGCTGTTTCTGCTGTTACCTTCTTACCTGCATTCCACTCGCACGTACAGCTGTTATCTGCTGTCTGTTTGCCGCCTCTTGTGCGAGGAAGCTGCAAAAGCACAGAGCCGCTCGAGCGCCGCTGCAGCGCGGCGTGATGTGTCTGCGTGTGGTTATTTACAAACGTGTTGTTTTGTATGAATCCTGTCCCCGTTTTTTTGGGCAAGAATCACTCTTTTCAGCTGCGACTTCTTTTCACAGGGTTAAAAATCACCTTGCAGGGAGACGTACAGCTGAAGTGTCAGAAATATAGAAACATGGAGGTGTGACAACTCCCGAAAAGACATAAATTAACTCAAGCAGCATGCGGCCGGGTGTGATGGGCTCTATTTATGACAACATTAACGGTGACACTCTTTGTCAGTTTGTCACAGTGAGAAGTGTAACTCACTCTTTTTTTACCGTAGATGATCGAAGCAGAAGAGAATGAAATGAATCTTTATCGTCTGCCGAGCTGGAAGTTTGTTGTCAGTTCAGCACAAACACGATGAGCGGTCAACGGTTGGAAAGTTTGAAGACAATATTATCAGTTGTGACTTTAAAATCTGCTCAGGAGATAAAAACAGATTTTAATAGAAAGAAATGAAAACAAATTGCAGTCATTAGATATGATGTGACAGAAAGATTGAGTTGAATGTTAAATACTTTTAATAAAACCAAATATCATTTCCACAGTGTGGAAATCCTTTTTAATTTTATTGTGACTTTCAGTGTGTAATTACTGATCTGCTATCAGTCGCATTATTCTGACAGCTCGGGTGAATCCAAACAATCATTTCATTTCCACAGTGAGACGACTGAACACAGAGAGGGGCTCGATCTGTGCACGGAAACATCACTGCTCTCTGACAATCAGAAACAAAGCTGAAGAAATCTGATAGAAACTTCCAGAAATCAGAAAACGCTCCGTCGTTGCCCCCTCGGTGCGACTGTTGGGGCCGCGGCCACGCGGGGGTAACGTCTGTCAGAGAGATAAGAGCTGAGGAGAGAGCCTCCAGGCTACAGCTTATCACACACACAGACCTGGAGGGAATACACAAACACACGTACACACCAACGCATGCGGGCTGAGGGGGTGTGAAGCCGTCCACATGGCGAGCTTTGAGGTGGGGGGAGGTTTATATCTCACCTCGGTATCACAGGGTGCCCGGCGGCGTTAACTTCAGCCTGTTTCTCTATCTGTCTCACAGCAGGATGACCGGCGAGTCAACAGATTACCGCCACCAGCGCGGGACTCGGGAAGAAAGAAAGAAATCTGTCCGTAACATTTCCACTGCCGCGCATTTGTGGTTTATAATTAGAGCTCGTTCAGCGTCTCAGAAAGAGACTGACCCGGGGCAATCGGAGGAAACGCTGTGGTGTTTGCATTAATCGAGGAATGCTGGAAAATAATCACTGGATCTCCGGTCGTGTGCTTTTTCGGCGGTCGATGACGAGACTCGGCCGATTGTGTGTTTTTGTGCTGTCAGCCTCTTTTCGGGGCAGTTTGTCAGTAATTCCATGACAGTGCAGAGCTTCTTAAACTTTTGATAACTGAGTGGCACTTTAGGGAGCTGACGTATGATTGAGGGCCGCACACGAGGGTTGTGAATGGCTTCATAACTCAGCGTGCTCGCACGGCGGCACATCTGACGTGATTCTGCTGATGATACGACAGGAAAGTCATAAATCACTCCGTGCTAAAGAGGTGGAACACGTCTGTGCTGGATGTAACTCTGACGTTAGCTGCATGCGAGTTTCACCCTGAAATATGGCCTGAAGTTTCACTATACGTTGTCTTCGGTGAAATGATTAGTTAGATTAGTTGGTTGCGAGCTGTAGCTCAGCAGTATCAGAGCAGCGTGACCTCACAACATGTCCTCTGCTCAGGTTGATCCGTGTATGTGTGAAACGGGAAATCGCAAACTGAACAAGAAAGCGACGAGGGAGAAAATTCAAAAAGAAAATTGGTAAATTTCAACACTTCACTGAGCAATTATCAGATTTCTCCTGTACAGTTATTTAAAAAAAGCCAAACGTATAACCAGAGACTAATTACCGCCTGGATGCAGAGACTGTTTTGGCTCGGCAGAGTGTTCTTGCTTTAATGAATGGGTGGGAGTGGGCTATCCCACATGTTAGCAATTAAAACCTAAGTGATGTTTATTCTTATTTTGGGGCCGTGCGCCGTTTCAATGCAAACCTTTTGTGTATTGAATCAGAAATGAGAATAAATACCACTTAACTGCTCCAACAAGTAGAAGCTACGCCTGGTAACATCTGAAAGTAGTTCTACATCAGAGAACGTTGTGTTGTTAACATCTGATGAGATGATGTATCTGAAGCTATCAGCCGCAGATTAAGGGCTGAACTTGTTTGGCTTTTCTTTAACATCACGTGATCTACATTGTTCAGCACCCTGTCCTTCAACGTACCGCAACACGGCATCGGGGCAGGAATATTCGGAGCAGCAGGGTGGTCCGCCGCAGAGAGAGAAGGTCTTATTATTGAAAGGTCATCAGCTGTGTGAAGCTGTCCTAAACACTGCGTCTCCTCTCCATCAGTGTGTCTACTGTCTGAGCTGAAAGTCAAACGTGTTTCACAGTTTTTCCAACGGCTGACTCTGCAGGCAGAGCAAACTGAAGTAGTCCAATAGGTGGATATTTAGAGAATTTTCCTGTTGTATGCGTATGTGTACATAAATGACACCTAATTAGGATTAGGCCTATAATTAGCTTAAAATACAAAATACTTCCATACAACATAATAGCTGTGAATTTGGAAAAGTGTCTGTGTGGTACAGGAACAAATTAGCAGAACTAACAGAGGGGATTAGGCCTTTGATTAATGGAAAATGAACAAAAATGAGGTTCAAGAGGTGAAAACGGAGGAATAGGGAGCGTGCTGGCTCCACAGAATAAAGTCGAGTTATTTCTACCAAGTCTCATTGCTAGATTATTTTCTGGGAAGTGAGCCAAATGCTGGCGTTGCATTCATAGCCGGCGGCTGTCCCTTTTTTTTTTTTTGTCCTTCAAGACGGTCGCAACAGCGGCGACAAAGAATTAAACTCAAATGTGGCGAGGCGGTTAGAACAGAGGGCTTCCTTCACAAGCGGGCTCAAAACAAAAACACCTCTCCTCTTGAAGAATTCACACGTTCGGTTCATCGAGAATAATTTTTTACACGTAAAGAGGCGAAACCTGCCAGCAGCTGAGACCAAGAGAGGTTTAAATCAGATGAGCGGGAAAACACGTCAGTTAAAGGTCCGGTGTGTCTCCTCACATCACCCTCGCCTAAAGAGAAATAACACTTAAAGACTGAGTCTGGAGTCAGTTTAGTTTGTCTGCTCTGGGCTACTGTAGAAACATGTAGAATGCATGAAAACATATGAAATACTTGTGTGTTATATTCCGTGTGAGCTTTATTCCCTAAACCTCACACACTGCTCCTTTAAGATGAACACGGCGCATAAATATGGCCGCTGCTGCGATGTCATTTGTGTCAGTCGGTGCT
>CM024811.1:19674575-19747075 GCA_014281875.1 Nibea albiflora | reverse complement strand
GTGTGCCTCAAAGGTCCTGGAACTCTTTCAGCACGAGCGACGACAGTGAGTTTCATTGTGAGCAAGAGAAGTGTGACCTTGTAGGATCATGAAAGGACAGCAGAAAAACCTCCTGGTGAAGGAGCCAACACCTCTAAGTACATGGAACTCCTGGCCTGTTTAAAAATGAATCGAGTCATTTGAAAAGCTCGAGCTGACCTTGATTACCTCTTGAGATTTAACACATTTGTTTTAGCAGAGTCGGCTTTAGTCAGCGTTGAATAATAGATCCTTTTTTTTTTGACGTCAGGCCATCGCGGCACCGCTCCAGCTAAAACTACTAATGGTGTCAGTTGGTACGGTGTAATGCACACTGCGTCTGACTGGTGTTAGTGGATGTACATGTACTCAGAATCAATACCCGGTCCTGTTGCTTCCATTTTGTTGCCTTGCAGTGTGTTTTTATGGCTGCGCTTTACAACTGTACAGTTAATATGCGCTCAGTAAAACTCCTGGCTGGAGTTTTTTCCCCCTCTGAGGCTTTCTACTCCTGCAGTGTTGTGTGCAGAGTGGGATTTGTTCACTTGTGTGCGTGTGTGTGGTGTGTGTGTGTTTGTAAGAAAAAGAAACAGCAGCCAGCAGTCATACACACACACACACACACTGCCAATAGCTTGTCAAAAGTGAGTTAAGGTGCTTTTGTATGTTGACACTCTCTTGTGTATTTAGTGTGTGAGTACATGAGCGCAGGCTTGCATAAACGTGTGTGTGTGTGTGTGTGTACAAGCTGTAATTTTCGTGCATTTACACTTTAGGCTGAGGGTTGTTATTAAGGTGAATGGAGCCAGGAGTGAGGGAAATCGTCTGCAGAGTGTGTGTGTGTGTGTGTGTGTGTGTGAGTGTTTGCATGAGCGACTGTGTGTGCAGCAGCTGGATGCTAAATGAGTGCAGAGCTTGAAGAGGAAGGTGGGGAGGCACTCGGGAAACCTCCTGAAGTTCATAACCCCTGCAGGGGGCCACAGAATGGGGGAAACTTAATTAGGCTGACTGTGTGTGTGTGTGTGTGTGTGTGTGTGTGTGCATGCATGCTTATGCAACTCACGCATGCGCTTCTTGTAAGTTTGTAAGTGTGTTTTCTGCAGAAAAAAACAGCACAGATGAGCTTTCAAGGTGAAAAGGGGGTAATGAGCTCGGAAAAGATGAATCCACCCATTTATCTCCATCCATCCATCCATCCATCCATCCATCCATCCATCCATCCATCCATTCCTTTACCCACACCCACTGCATCCACCCTCTTTCCTCTGTCTCCCTTCTTCTCCCTCTTCCTGTCTTGTTCCCGTCTGTCTGTGCTCTTTAGTTTTCATCCCATCTGCTTGCTCTGTGTCAGAAAGCATCCATTTAAAATCCGGAGAGTCTCCGAGGAGAGAGGGAGAGCAGAGCGAGGCTCAATGGGCCAAGAAAAATGCCAGAAACAAGACGCTTAGAAAAGTCATTCTGACTTTTTCCTTTTTCCCTTTTCTCCTGCGTCTCTTTGTGTGGTTTACAGTCGAGTTTCTTTTTTTGTGTTATACCACCCTGTGATTATTTCCTCGCTGATGAAAAGCGAAGGGGGAGAGAGAGCCGGAGATGAAAAGCACCGGCTAGAATCCTTGATGAAGAGACAGAATTGAAGATGATTTAGGCAGGAAATTTCCTCCCTCACTGTGGCATCGAGGGGTTGCATGAGGAAATGATTGAGATCGTCATGGAAACACCGGTGGTTGGATGCAGGGGTGGGGTGGTGGTGGTGGTGAGGGGTGGGGAAGGCTGTGTAAGAGTTTGGTTGTGGGGCGGAGGAAGTGTGTGTGTGTGTGTGAAGATCAGGGCTAATCAGACCTAATTGAATAGACAGTGTGGCTCTTGCTGTGTGTGTGTGTGTGTGCAAATTCATCTGTGTCATCAAGGGTAATTAGGCAGAGTGTGTGTGTGTGTGTGTGTGCATGATGTACAACCATCGTGGCTGGATTAGAGATGTGACTTAGATACACACTGAAGGCTTTTAGTGTCTAGTGGCTAATAGATGCTTTTGATGTTTGTGCGTGTGTGCGTGTGTGTGTGTGTGTGTGTGTGTGTGTGTGTGTGTGTGTGTGTGTGTGTGTGTGTAATGCTGCTTATCTCTGTTTGAGTGAATGGAGAGGAATTAAGAGCATTAATCATTCATACAGTGTGTGTGGGGGTGTGTGTATTTGCTTCAGAGTGTCTGTTTGTAATGCAAAGTGTGACTGATGACGTGTGTGTGTGTGTGTGTGTGTGTGTGTGTGTGTGTGTGTGTGTGTGTGTGTGTGTGTGTGTGTGTGTGTGTGTGTGTGTGTGTGTGTGTGTGTGTGTGTGTGTTGGTGTATAAACCTGCATACTGAATGTTTTTCATTATGCTGCAACAATTAGTGTGAAAAAAGGGAACATAAAGACTCTCTTAAAGCTCCATTAAATGTCGCCTTATTACTTCCTTAATATGATCGATGTTTCCTATTCAAACTGCAAAGAATCACTGCGAGCGGTGAAAGCGCAGAGCGCTCGGTGTGTGTCGTGTCTTGTTTGCAGAGCTGTCAATAATTTAACAGTATTAATAAAAGTTTCTGGCTGTAATGTCTCAGAGTTTCACGTCTAATTTCTACATTCATGGTGAGTTTTAACATCCATGAAGGTAAAATAACAGCGTTGTTCTAAGCTGGCTCCGTGCGGCTGATCGCAGCCGTTCTAAACATGTTTGTGATTCCACCAGAAGCGCCGTGGCACGTTTCAGCTTTCGGCTCCATTGCGAATGTCCCAGTTTTATTTTTGACCGATTTTGACGGATGCATCACCGTGTCAGATACAGAAAGAGCAGAGAATAAAACGGCCTGCACCGACTCTGGATTGTAGGTCGTATATTTCTATTGCTCCTTATAACTACACAATACACAGTATTGTAAACTCAGGAGTGAGCTGATGACCTGCTGCAGCAGATCATGCAGCCACAACAAAGCGTGCTCATTTACAGACTGCGTGCATCACTGGAGATGAATAGTTAGCAAAAGCTCGGCCTTGCTGCTTTTTCTCTCTTTAGTGGCAGGTTGACCTCTTCATTTCACCGCCATGGAGGTTCCCGCTCTGTATTTTTATGTATACCTTATATATGTAGGGTTTAAACACAAAGGTAGCAAGGTGGATTTAATACAGCGCTGATAATTGGGTGATTATTGTGTATATTAATGGCAGAGTTCTGTTTTGTACAGTGTTTATGACACATAAAAAAAGTGCAGGTACAGTTCTTTGACTCACTGAAGCAAAACAGACATGGAGCCCATTCAGCTGTTTGAATGGCTCCTTCTACCTAAACAGAGCGCACCTACTGAGTCAGGTTCACGTCAGTGATATATAAACACCTGGCATAGATGTACTATTGTCTGAAGAACACTGCATGTTCCTGCAGAACGCCACAGTCGCTGCACTTTGTCATTCATGAATAAATGTTAATCAGATTCAGTCAGTTGCTGTATAAGTAGCACCCTGTGCTCGATGCTACACGAGCACCCTTCCTGTGCGCTGTTATCAACTGCAAAATTGCAATCCATTATTGTCGTTGTGACGCATGTCCTCCAGTCAGACCTCTTGCATCGTGCTTTATTTGCACCTGCGTGCTCAATATGCAAGCAGCAGTTTATTTCTTCAAATCAGATCTGAAGGCTCGACCCTCGTCACAGTCAGCAGTGAAACATTTAGCTTCAGCCGTGCTGCGTCAGTGAAGAGGTTACCCTCCAATCCTCTTCCTACTGTACGTCTGTGATATCCTGTCTGAGTTGCCTCCGGGTCCCATTAACCTGCCGTGATAACATTTAGCCTCGGCCTCGCCTCCCCCACCTCCGCTTACATCTGTTAGGATTATGAGCCTGTGCCTCCCAGACACACTGCGTATGCATGGGGAGGGTAAATCATGACTTAATTCTGTTTGCTGTAGTTTGTTTATGGGTTTATATATCACAAAACATAACACAGACACAGTTTGAAGCTCGTGTGGAGAGTGCTCAGATAAAATAATCCTTTATTGAAGAGAAGAAGACAGAAATAACTACAAATACTGAGAAAGCTGAATAGAAATAATTCTACATAGAAAACAAGCTATAATAAGATTTATAATACCTGTAATTTAGAGTATTTCTAGAGGCAAAACATGAACCAGAGGTCAAATGTGTTTAAAGCGCATGTTATTTTATTAATTTGAGGACTTTCTGCATCTGTGCCTGTAGCACTGAGTGTAGAAGCACTGAACAGAAAAGGTATTTTTACCCTTGGGGTAATGGTGATGGGGAACTTACGCTCCTTGTTTGTTTATGATGGGAAAAAAGTATTAATTGAGTTTACGGGTACGAGCTGGTTTCTCTGTATTCTTCACTCAGACCGAGCAGTAAAATCTAGCTAACCAGCATCAGGATGGTTGATGACTAAAAGCTTGAACCCTGGAGAACCAAGCTGCCTCCAGTATCAGTAGATTTCAGTTAATAGCAGCACTGTGTTCATACCTTCTTTTATACTCGGCCTCTGCGTAACCTTTCAGAGTAAAACTGTTAGCTGTGTTGTTTTTTTGTTCTGGGAACTGTTATTGAAGTCGAGCATTTCCATTATTTGTGCTTCAGGAGCGAGTCTGTTTAAAAAAGGCTTGTACAGCAAATATTCCAAGATGAAGGTTGTACTAATTATGCAGGAGACGCTTTTTAATTGTTGTGCAGTATCTGTTCTGAACCTGCAAGAAAACTTCAGCACGCTTCAGGTCCTGCTGACCTTTGCCTTAACATTGCAAATCCTTGTATTCTGCAGAATCTGCTTAATTCGAGGAATGTCTTAGACTTTTACAATCAACATTTAAATGCTCTTTTTTTTGTGCAAGACAGTAAAAACTGAATTATTCAGGCAACTTTATGAGGCGACCAATGGGAGGTCTAGGCGTTTAATCGCTGTCTGCTGTTTCCTGTTCTTGTCCAAGTGGAATCTGGTAAATAAAAAGGATGAATTAGTATTTAATTTATGACTTTAAGTCTTTGTGGTTTGTTATTTTGTATTTTTACTTCAAGTTGAAGGTGTTTTGATGTTCGCAGCGTATTCATGGGTACGTTTTCAAGAACTCAAGTCTTGTCCTTGACCAAAAAGCTGCTTTTAATGAGAATTCCCACTGTGGAGCTTTTACAGTCGCTGCCTCTGGCTTATTATATGACTGTTGACGCAGCTCTCTGTGTTTCCAGGCCTGATTTTAAGTTCTGAGAACAATGACGAGAGGAAGAAAGAGAGAGGTGGCGGAGGAGATCAACAAAAGATTATTTAGATTCCACTCTTTTCATACCGCTTACACTTTCCTCCGCCTGTCCTCTCTCTCTTTCTGTTTGTCTGCCTCGCTCCACCCTTCTAACTCTCTCCACCTTGCCTCCTCACATCTCAAATCTTCTCATTTAGATTATCCCTACCGCAGTGAATGTAACTGAGTAGAATAGGATAGTTTTCATGCCCCCCCTCACCCCTTCTCTCTCACCCTGCCCCCTAATCTTCTCCATGTACATGACACTAATACAGAGACTGATATAAGCTCCCCTGCCTCTCTCTATGACATTTATCACCGTGCTTCTTAATGCAGGCAGGCTGCTGCTGTTGATGAGAAATAAGGATGACAAGCATGGCCTATTTCCTTGCTAACGATAGTCTCGCTGCTTTTTTTGCACTTTTTCGGTGGGAAATATGTTCACAGAGGAGTGTTTACGAGAGCGTCTCTCAGGGCGTTTGACGAGGATTCGACGCTGACGTTGATCGTGCATCTGGCACATTTTTGTCGGAGCTAATCCGCGATCCATTAGTGATTTAGATTGTAGTGAGTGATGTCAGAGAACGCCTGCGTTATTTTTAGCATTCAAAATCGTGCACCGTGAACTCGTGTCGCTCTGTGCTCCCTCTGATCGTCATGGACACTGATACCTGTTCCCCATTATTAACCAGACATTTTCTCACACTTTATTAAGTAAGTAGTAAGTCGAGAAGTTTAGTGTTATATCTGTATTTCAAGGCTGCGTTCAGGCGCACGGTGTTCACAGAGGTCTGACAGAAAAGATACACCACCTAGCAACACCTTCAAAGGTCAGCGTGTGACATGCCAAACCGTGTTTGCTGTATTTTCTCAGGGAGTTTTGTGTTTTCCTCTCATGAAGTGAATAAATATATTTCCCAACACGTCAAACCGTTCGCTGTCTGAAGTTTGTTTTTGCTTGAGGAAGCAGACTTTCTGTAAATGCAAAGTTGACCGATCAGAAAGCTTTGGAAACTTTTCTGACAGCGTCCCGTGTCGCCCTGCTGCTACCGCTCGACGATCGGAGCGGTCAGACGTTTTGCAGACTCTGACTCAGAGTCTGTGCTGCAAAATGTCGGCAGTTTCCTTTAGTCTGAGAGAGAAACATTAGTGGTTGAGCAACATAGAGTGTGAATGAGAGAGCGGGAGCACCAAGAGAGATAAAGCAGTTCTGTTGATGACAAATAAACACACCCAAACAGAACACCGCTCCCACAAATACACACCGTCACACAACCCTGCGGGAATTCACCACGACACCTGGTTTGGTCTGAAAGTCCGGCCCACTTCGCGCTGGTGTGGTTCAGCTGTGATGTGAACTCGCAGCACTATGAATGACTTCCTCCAGAGACTGTCTGGAAATGTGCGCTGTAATTCACACATTTAAATTATACGGCCCCTGTGTCGGCACTCCACCTTCAGCGAGGCTGTCATAAACACTCTTGATTTCCAATACGGTTGAACAACACATCATATAAACCGCTTCTCTTCTAATATAACCCAGCACTCGGAGCAATATCTCCTCTCTCCGGCTACAGCTATAGCCATATTCATCAAGTTGACCTCATTTGCTAACACGAAGAAAAGGCAGCTACCTCACAGTTGTCATGAAAGCAACAGAGTCCCCTTCGGTTGAGGTGTCAGGTATCGTGCCTCGGCTTTTGACATTGAGAGGAAATCGGAGAAAGTCACGCTGCCCCACGTGACCCGAGATTTATTGAAAAATGAACGTGCCAGCTGTGATGGCTGTTTGTTGGAGCCTTGTTCTTTCTAGGCTGCACAGAATAATAGATTTTTAAGCACTTGATTAACAGACGAACGACAGCCACCAAAGACCTCCCACAAAAGGCCATTATTCAGCCGTCTCTCACTCAGTCACTTGACGGATGCCGCGAACGCTCAATATATAAATGACACGATAAATAAAAATAACGTTTTGGCTCGCATGTTGTGTTCCCATGCCAGTCTGTAAGTTTGCAGCGAGGAAACTAGGACAGGCAAAGTTGGATTCATCATCCTTAATGCCTTCTGTCACTTCAATTGGATATCACCAGACACTGTCCCCTAATTTAGACATCATATCCCGTCCCAAGAGGCCGCCCCGTTCACCCGCCCCGTCTGTCTCACCCTGGCATAACCCTCCTGCATCCCCATGTGAGAGCGGAGCACAGAGGATGTTTGAAATCAAACCGAGACCTTGTCTCTTAACTTGTCTGCTCTCCTCTCCTCTTTCACTCCCTCTCTCTCTCTCTCTTTTCTCCTCCAGCCTCAGAATGAACATTTTGTATGAATCACAGACTCACTCATAGTAACTCCTCACCGCCCGCTGGTTTTGTCAGCATAAGTCATACTCGCCGGTGCCGTACAGATTATTATTTGATGTCCGATGCGATTTTATTGAAATCCCCGTCTTCCTCTCGCCGGTGCTGCCCTTGCACACGGTGCTCATTTCAGCTAGCTCAGATTGTTTGATTGGCGTTCGCCGCTGTGTTTGCCAGGACTGCTGGCAGAAGCTCGCTGTCATTAGCATAAAACAGGAAGGGGTTCAAATTTCCCCCCGCTGCTCTGCGTTCCGTTGCCCTTGCTGCATCCCAAAGAAAAATCAGCATGCAATTCACAGAAGAAAAAAACATTAGCTGGCCTTGTGCAGTTCTGCACTATAGGCTCCACACTTCTCCTCGCCTGGTTTGACACCTTCCTTCCTTCCCTTTTTAGCCCAGCGTGAATCCACTCGTACAAATCCTACGCTATCTGAGCCAGACCTCTTTTTTTTTCTTTCACATATTCCTGCAGAGAATCCTCTTAAAAATGTCCTGGCATGAGTCTTGCTCCGCAGTGTGAACCTTTTACCTTTGTGCGCTGCTGATCAGTGAGATCTGGACTCGGTCCTGGGCTGACGGCAGGCGATCACTCTGCCCTGTGGTTTGACTAGCTGACCCGATAAGAGAGGCATGTGGAGGGAAGCGGTGGAAGCTGAGGATGGCAGGATGGGAAGCAGGAAGAGGGGATGAGGAGTGAGTGTAATTAGGAGGCCGGGAAAGAGACGGAGGGTAAAAACGGGAGGGATGTCGAACATTGTGGCACTATCAAGGCGCGACTGTGTGCTCGTTTTCACCTGAACCCCTTTAAATAACCACTCTGCCTGTCCTGTCCTGTCCTGTCCTGTCCTGTCCTCTGTGTCTGTCTGTGTTGCTCTCCTGGGCCAGTACCTCTAACCCGTGGCAGAGAGAGCACGAGGCACTAAACAAACCGCTTTTCTTGCTGATGCTGTTGAACCCACCTGTCATTTTTGTTTCAATCTTGGACTGAAACAAGAGTGGAGGGGCAAACTTGGCTCACACCAACATGAAGTATAGAACAAAGGACCGTTACAGTAGTAAAAGCTTTTCCCCATCAGGGGGGCGGGGCCACACATCAGCTGGACAGATGTGTATACGGCTCAACGGGCCGCTGGGAGAGAATGAATGAGCCTGATCCCAGCAATGACTGACTGCACCCTCACCAAGGGATTACACTGAGAAGAACATTACTACACACTTGTAAGAGGATTGTAACACACGTAGAAGAAGACACTTCTTCTATCACTACAGCACACTAACAATACAAGAAGAACTGTGAATACCTCCTCCAAAACTCAGCCAGACTTCCATCAATTTTCTTTTCCTCCACCCATGTTTCCATCCCTCCTTCCAACCCCTTCATCCCCTCTGCAGAAGCCTTGGAGGATCCGTCCAGTGCCGGCGTTGTGGCGGGCGCCGTGATCGGCTCCCTCCTGGCTCTACTGTTGGTTGTCGCGCTCATTGCCGTTCTCCTGACCCGGAGTCGCCGGCAGCAGAGACGCGGCTACCCCAGCAGCGGCGACTCCATAGCGACCGGTAGTGGCGGCAGCAATGGTGGAGACTATGGCAATAAAGCGCGCCTGCTCTTCAGCGGGACTGGCAACAACAGCAGCAAGAACGGAACCGGCGGGAACAACAACGGGCCCGTCTACACGTACCGGGAGGGCTGCGACGCCACGGGGACTCTAACGGAAAAGGCCAACGACTACCACCATCATCATCTCCACCACGCCTCAATGGGAAACCCGCCCTCCGCCCACGACATCCTCCTTAGTGGCGAGATGGATGAAGCCGAGAGGAGGAAGTTTGAACTGGACGACAGCATGGAGGAAGAGGAGGAGCGATACAATAGGTTCGGAGGCGTCGGGGGAGGCGGGAACATGCTTCCCCCGGCTTATCACGTCCGCGGAGGCCACGGCGGCGAAGAAGAAATGGACGTGTACCTCGACGATGACATGGAGTCTCAGAGAGACGGGTCCGTCATTTCCCGAACTGCCATTTATGTCTGAGCACAGAGGAAAGGAAAGGAAAGGTGAGGGCTGAAAATAAGGAAAGGAGACGTGGCGGAGGGGGGAGCGGAGCGAGTCAGCCCCCTTCGCCGCCGAATAGCTCAACATCGCTTCCATCAGCTAAACACCTACCTGCTTAACATTCGACCCGTTTAAACATCGATTATATCCTCTCTGCCTGACACCAACTATATCGTTTTATAAAAAGGGGATCAAGAGAAAAATGCTAAAAGTCGTTGTGGAGCTGATGGAGGAAAACTTGTGACGACAGTGGTGCACTGTGGCTGAATATGTGACTGTGTTTAACTGTGGAGACAGATTTTATTCAGTGTCAGCCAAATAAAACAAAATGGAAAAAAAAAATCCCGCAGAAAGCAAACGAAAACACAGCGACTCCGATGCGATGCTGCTTATTGCTCCGTTCTTGTTTCTTCAGCTTTGCAGTTGTGTGATTGTGTCGAGTGACTACATTGTTTGTATTTTCTACGTTACCGGAAGCACGATGAAAACCACGATAACCACTACTCCAAAATCGACTTTATTCAAGAATTGCCTTCCTGTTTTCAAAATAAAAGTAAAAAAAAACCTTCATGGACGTGAAACTGTTCAAACGGGACTTCGCTCTAAACTTGAAAAGCCAACGACGACGACGATGATGGAGTTTCTGTTCACCCCCAGTGATGACTTCTTTTTTGGGGTCCCCGCCCGTTTGACACCACCTGCTTTCCTGATGGGTGCCGCTGAAGCGAGGGCCACTAAACTGAGTAACATAACAGACTTAACAGTGTGTGCTAATGTGTGGCTGGCTGTGGTGTTAATGATGTGCATCATCTATATATTGGGCGTCGTCTCACTATAGCACAGTTGTTGTTGTTCTTGTTGTTGCCGTAGATGTTGTTGCCGTTGTTGTTGTTACTGTTGTGTAATGGTGTTGATCTCGCTAAGGAAAAAGCCGCACCGGGAGCCTTGGGGGTTTCACACAGTACCACGTTGGGTCGGTAATGACTCATTTAATGGGTAAAAACACACAAAAAAAACAATGTTCTTTATTTCCAGCTCTATTTTTTCCTCTTTAAGTCTCCTTTCACTTCTCTGTGTTCCCTCCTTTATTTCCCCTGTTCTGTGTTCTACATTCATCCTGCCGCTCTGTCCCACACACATTACAGCTCTCTGATTTTGCTCTTTCTTTATTTACATAATGGGCGGCTTAGACGAGTGCCGCAATGACTGTGTGCAGGGAGAAGGGGATAACTCGTATTTATATTCCTATCTGGGTCGCATTCGACAAGGCAAAATATTCACAGGCTTTGTTGGAGGCTGCTGTATTTCATGTATTCATATTTTTTCATGTCCTGCAGAATGTTCCGGGGCTATGTGACGGATTATTCCATGTTCTGTATTCTGATTGGACAGAAGACACGGTCTAAGACACATTTCGAGAGAGCGAGCTAAATGAAATCCCAAACTCCCAAATCTTTTTTATTCCTCGTTCACTGCAGTTTACTTAAAAATAAGCGATGCGTCTGCTGACAAGGTGAGATTATTGGTCTTTAATGAGTTCATTGAACATGCAAAACTGCCTCGGAGGTGGTTGCAGGTTTTAATTTTGATGATTTGGAGGCTCTGCACTTGATTAAATTACAGTATATGAGCAGAATGAATATTTTTACAATGCATGAAGTAAAGGAAAAGAGAGGCAGCTCTAAAGTTTCGGGAACACATTTGCCTTATTGAGATTTCTCGTTATTTTTATCAAATGAACATTATTTTTAAAGTAACCGTTGAGTTATATCACGTCTTGTTTTATGTTGGGATGGTTACAGGCTCCGTACAGAGAGGCCGGGTCAGAGATCCATGAAGGCCACAGTTAGAAACAAACTAGATCGGTGCCACGTGCTTCAGCAGCCTCACTGTCACATCACGACCACACACTTACTGTAGACATGCAGTGTTTTACTGAGCAGCTTTGGTGGCTCGTGGAGTCGTTTTGCAGTTGAAGGTATTAAAATAAAACAGTATGGAATGTAGTCACAGTTCAACTCCACCATATTTGTATCTTCGGGTGTTGTTAATGCTATCCAAGTAATATTTAAGAGAAAGGAATGTGCCGGGAAGGTCGGTGCATTCAGGTGGGGCAAAATTATCTCATACTCATATTATCAGTCTTGTCCCATTTCATTTACTCACATGTCATTACAATGTAACATTATATTGTGATAATAATGAACCTTTATTACCCCAAAGTGAAGTGTAACTGCTGTCCTGTTCTGTGGGTTTAAGATCTGAGCGCAGACTTGTCCGTAAATTGAAAGCTGAGATGTTTCAAATTTGAAATTCAAAACCTCGGCCGATTGATTTTTGTTGTGTTAAGGAAGCGAGCTCCGGCTCTGCTTCCCTCCTGAGAGCAGGTCCCTCGTTGTTGATTGTTGTTGAACATTATACACTGTGCAATCTGTTATTCTGTAAATGAGACAGTTATATCTGCTATGTTACCAAACATTTCAGTGGAGATTCATTTCACAACATTTCCAGACTTTTTTTTCGACAGGTTGCCAATTTATCTCAGAGTAACTGAGAGACTGTAAACTTCTCTGTGTCACATGTAGTCGGTCTTGTTTTATTGTATCACTGCAGTACAGTTTGGACTCAAGTATCGTGTTGAAGTTTCGCCTCCCTCAGGGTGCACGCATGCTCCAAGATCTGGACGTAGATGTACGAGCTCATCTACCAGATTTACCAACAGTTGACTCAGACGACAGTCTCTTTTCTGTTTCTTGCGTCTCCCAAATGGAAAATATCTTCTTTTCTTCTCGGAGTTTAAAACGTTAATGACTTTCACCCTAAAAATAAACTCCCTGACTTTTTTTTGGAGGCACTCAGTTTCATCTCGCTCCAGCACATTTACCCTCTATTTGGCCATTGTATGCCTCAGCACATCTTTTCCCAGCGGGCTTCTCGCAGCGCCGTAATTTAAAACAGTCGACTGTGATCACAACTTTGGCGCCTAATTAGTCCCAGAGTCTTGTAGTGTGCATGTACCCTTAGTGAGGAAACTCATCATCAGTCATAAGTTTTGTTTTTGCACAACGCATTTTCAATAAAAAAGAAGAAAAAAAAAAAACCTTCTGAAACAATTCTCTGTGGAAGAACTGGTAATTAATTAAGCCCGGCCATGTTATCAGTCTATAAATACCACGCTCACACACCGCTTTCTCTCCTCAGCACATTTCTCAGCACAATGCAGCGTGCCGCACCTGCTCTGGGACATTTAGCCTCCTCCACAAATCCGCTGTTCAAGATTTTGCTAACTTAAGGAGACGCGCGCTCCCTTCCTTTGTCACAGCTTCCTCAAGTTCAAACACCTGGAAACTATCCGTTACGTAACACTTCAGACCACGGTGCAACACCATCGACGACACGTGATCCGTCTCAGTGATTTACACGTGGTGTTAATAAGTGAACATCAACACACGGGAGAACAATAATAATGTCCGTAACCATGCTCGAGCCAGCAGGAGGAGGCAAAGTTAGATTAAGTTTGACCTCGCCTGACAGATTTCGGTCTCGTACTAAAGACTCTGCATTTTCTCCTGGCTGAGATCCAACCACAGCAGATGCCGGCTCCGATCACGCTCTGTGCATCTGCATCTTGTCATCCAGGTAAGAGATCCAGAGATGTACATATCAGATTTTTTATGACAGATGTAAAAGTAGTCAAATATTCAGCAATCTGGAGACATTTTTCTGAATATTTGAGCTATTAGAATGACTTTATAAGATAGAAATCTGCCCTCTGTCTGACATTATAATTAGAACAGACCTGATGTAAGCTGGGAAACTTTGAGATAAAGTTTTGTGATCTTTTCATTAGCTGATTTTGGGCGAGTTGAGTTCAAACAGAAGTACAGACAGACAGATCTGAAAAGCTTCAAAAACACGTTGGGTGTCTTGATGTCGGGGAGCTTCACAAAATTGAAACAAATCTCATTAACTAATTGCAAATGGTGCTTGACAAGATTGTTTAGCCTAATCATCCTTAAATACAAAAAAACCTTCTTGGATTGGCGTTTTTGCAGTGAGTGAGTGAGACAGACTGTCCCGGCAGCCCGTCCACTCAGTCGAAAATGGGGTCATGCTAGTTACAAGCGTCCCTATCTGATCTTTAGCCTGCCGCCCCGCCTCACATGGCGTGTGCTCTGGGGGGTTGCAGTCCTGAATGCAACCCCTGTAAAGCCCTGTCCTTGCTGCTGCGAGTGTGGCGCCCATGCTAAGCAGAGGACGTTGTAACAGGTCACTTGGCTCTCTCAGAGGGAAAGAGAGTGGAACAGAGGGAGGGGAGGACGGAGGATGAGGGTGGTAGCTCGGGACTCCATCTGGGGAATACCAAATAGGCCGGCGGAGAAAGGGGAGACTTTTTCTTCTCAGATCAGAGCACTCGAAAGTTAAAAAAGAAGAGAGGCAGAACAGAGACTGAAACCTCAGCCCCTGCCGGCAGGATGAGAAGGCATCGCCAGGTTTTTTGTAAACCACCTGAGACTGAAAATGTTTGAAACACTGTCAATTATTCACCATCGAGCCTGGAGTTAGAGATGGGCAGATTTGTTACTTGCAGAGCCCAATTGGTTGGCTGCAGCGTAAAGATGACAGAGTGTGTGTGTGAAAGGAATAAGAGATTGGCAGGATGGGATTTACAGCTCCGGCAATAAAAGCTGGAGGTGGAAAGGAAGCCTCGGAGGACGGATGTTGAGTGCCATGCCACCCCTGTGCTTGGCGATTGGCTACTTCCACCCAACGACAACTGACAGTCCTTTTCAGCCCAGCCAATTAGTGGAAAAAAGGCTGTCCTGTTTAGCTTTCCGCGGCGCGGTCTATCAGCGACAGATCTTTTTAATTGTAAAGAAATGTTCAGCAGCACTCTCGGGACCTCTGTGCAGGGGCGGAATTGTATATCCTCCTTTTTCATATTCCCTCTCTCTCTGCTTCAGCTCTAGCACCCAGTACAAGCTGTTCTCTCCATGTTTAATTCAGTAGAAGGCATGAAAGTGTTCCGCATTATCTCTCTGCTTCGCTCTGAAGGAGAAGGAAGACGGCGAGATAGAAGGAGGGAGAGAGAGAGAGAGAGAGAAGGGTACAGAGTGGAACACAGTACAGAGAGAGGAGGAAGAAGAGGCCTATTAGTTATTGAGCTCGGCTTTTGTTGTTAATCCATTTAAAGCCGAGCCTCTGCCAGGCCAGCTGAGACTCCAGCAGATGTGGATGAAGTTTCCTCCTCCCAACACGGGTTAGAAGAGGCCTCATTGTACTCTGTAACCAATTTACTTAATGCAGCGCTGTCCTGCTTTCCTTCTTCTCAGGATGCCTCCTTCCTCTTCTCCCACCGCGCAGCTTCTCAGGATACCTTCCTCTTCTCCCACTGTGCTGCTCTTGCAGTGTTCTGTGCTATACTTAGGCATGTAATTCATCATTTGTTTGGTTTGGTTCAGGTTACTTCAGGTTTCGGGTGTGCAGGTTCATTTCAGTGTCCATTCATTTCCAGTGGCTGCTGTATATTTTTGAACCTTCTTCAGGCTGTGGAGGTTCAGGATGAAGACACGGGAACCGGTTAAGATGAATTACTTTGTGATTTCTGCAGTTTTAGCTGCATCACTGTGCAGCAGCGGCTCATCAGATGAGCTGAAGTCCCTCTTCAATGTTCTCATGAATGGATTTTAAGCTAGTGAACACTATTAATCACATAAAAGTGGATATTATGGTGATGATTTTCCTCCTACACAGAGATGTGGAGCTTATTTTTTTCTCCCGAAAGCCTCCACAGTCATTTCAGGTTTATTCTGACATCTGCAGAAAGTCATGTACCTCTGGTTGGGAGTCACAGCTGTGCAATAGTGATGCACACTCTTCCCTCAACCGTAGATCAGCTAAAACTAAAGAAACCGGGAGCAGGTGAAGTAAAGCTGTGATCACAGCTTCGACGTATCACCGCTCATGTGAGTGCTTCGAGTTGACGGAGGGACTGACGATTTATCAACCTGGTCTAGGACACCGTGTTGATGTGTGAAACATACATGAAGGTGCTGTGCTATATGTGTTATATACTGTAAGGAGCAGAGGGAGTGTGTGTTTGGAGGGATTGGATTGGATGGATGGCTCAAACAAACACGGGAATTTCAGTCAGGAAGCGGCTGCTGTGTGAAAATTAAAAGTCAATGTTGATTTTGTCCGGTTTGATCTTTTCCTCGTCCTTAAGTAGTTTTTGGTGGCTGAACCTAAAAGCTCCATCATCAAGCTTTATTTGCCAAACCTGACCGCAGAATATTGAAAACTGCAGACAGGCGCATACACACACGTGTATTTAACACGCGCTGGCGTCATGCCTCTCGCAGTGTTCACTCGTTGTTTAGCTTCGGTTTGCCAACTCCGATGGAAAATATCTGTAGCTATCTGCAGTCGTGGCTAAATGTTGGGCACAATCAGAGATTCTCTGCCTGCTGCTAAGACCGACGAGACTGAACCAGAACAGTAAAGTTGAGGGCCGTAAAACCGAAAGCATGAGCTGAAATACGCCAAGGAGCTCGGCTGAACTGAGTTTGGTAGTTTGTATGATCCGTTGTTAAAAATATTAACACACACACACACACACACACACACACACACACTGGTTTTTAGTTTCACAGGGTAAAGAATAAAAGATTATTATTATTATTGTTATTTCTGTCCTTGACTCGACCTTCGTCAGGCCCGCTCCAGTGTGAGTGCTGCTCAGCGGTTCCCCCTCTCATCGGGGTGCAGACTTGTCCTCTGTTCAGTCATTTCAGATGAAACGTCAGCTCACTTAAGAGTCGCGGAGCATTTATTTAATGAGCTGGATCAAAAGAGCGCGCTGTATCTGCTGCGTCTGACCACATGAAATCCAGAACTCCAGATAGCCGAGAAAAATAAAATAAATGTGTCCGTGCATCAGCTGACGTAACGCTAAACTTCAATCTTTGATGGTGAACTTAGCTCTGATGTTGGTCTTTTATTCATTTCCTCACTGAAGTTTTCTATCAGCTCATCGTTTTGTTGGGAGACGTTCAGACTTTTATTTCCTCGTGCCTCGATGACCCCCGACTCTCTTTATTCTCGTCTGAATCAAAAGCATCTTTGACGGTCCGACTGATTTTATGTGCAGCCAGCAGAAGAACCTACATCCGCTCATCTCTGGCATCGCTTTAGAAGTAAAGCAGCGTTTATCCTCTCGTCAGCCTGAGTGTAACTTCATCTCTGATTGATGCTAAGTGTGAAATTAAACACTGCAGCGTGAGACGAGAGTGGCCCAAAGAGGCGACTCTGCTGGCAGCAGCACAAGGCTGAGCGAGGTAACTCTGAACGGATCAGAACATCTACAGCGTCTCCTAACACGACGTGATCAAACTCAACATGTAACACTGTGAGTTCAGGTGTGTGTGGGCAGACTGCTTTAGTTACTTTGACTAAGTTTAATCGTTCTTCCTCGTCAAAGCCTGGCTCCTCCATTATCCACAATGCAACCTGACTGCAGGCCGCTCAGTCAGAGATTCAGGTGTGTGATGTTAGCAGGGGGCTAACGTTGCCTCGAGCTACAAGCCCCAAGCAGAGATGAGCGGTGGGCTGCAGAGGTCTGGTAAGCTCTCCCCTTTGGTCCAGGAGCTGGAATGAGTTTGGAATATTTGGTATTTCTCCTACAATTAAGAGATTACTAAAATCTTTTGGCCCGTGCAGTTAAACTGTGACGGTTCGAGTCCAAAGTCCGCTCCTCTACAGAGCTCCATAAATCCACAGCGGTGAATTCAGCGGGTTGCCAAAAATAATCGATTCTGTGTGACATATTTCTTGACAACTTTATAATTTGACACTTCACAGAGCAGCACAGACCCCCCCGTGTAACACAATACTTCATAAGTGTATCTGTACAGTGCAGCTGCGGCTGTTTGCTTCTTTCTTGATGTTCGGAGACAAACTTGGATGTGAACTTTGGGATTTTTAAGTTTTCCATGAAGTTTTCACCGACCTTGAAAGTTTTTAAAAGTTTCTAATTCTGTAAAATATTCAACAAGAGCTTATAGGTTTATTTTTCAGCCATATAGAAAACCTTGATAAAACTTGATTCTTATAAACAGAATATACCAACCCAATCCGCTGAGGAGCCTCGGCTCTGTGGACCTCCATCTGTCCAAAGATCACCGTCCAAACCTGGGAAAACAGCGTGGTGCAGATTTGTTTTCCACAGCAGAGGTTTTCAAAAGTTTCCGCTGGTGTTTGTCTGCAGGAGTAAACACTCGAGCTTCTATAATACTTCATTTAGAGGAAAAAAATATCGCATCCCACCACACAGCGTGAAACTCCTTGGAAATCTGATGTCAAGTGTTGGAGCTTTGATTTGTTGACAACATCAGTATATTTTTTTTTGATATTCACAATCTATTCTATTCAAAATCAGCTACAACAACCGCTAAAGGAAACATTATCTTCTCACTGTGAGACTTCATTTTGGCATCTGTCAGACATGAAGTCTGATTATTTTTTAATTTTTTGCTATTAAATCTTGTTTTTCCTAAAATAAATGGAAAATTCACAAAGTGGTAAATGATTCTTTTTCAAACTATATTTGTACAGATTTCTCATCAATCATCATTGTGTAGAGACAAGATGAATGATTTGTTGAGTTCAGACTGAATTTTAAAACTCTTCAAACACGTGAAACAGCAAAGAAACGCGCGTGAGGTTATCTCCCCCCGCGGGCAGAGCTACTTCTCTCACGTATAAAGGCGGATCGTTCTTTATTTTTTTATAGTGCAAAGCCTCGGCGTGTTGGACAGCGGCCCAGCTTCCATCCTCGCTGCGCCTTTTGAGAACGGAAACCGCAGAACGAGAAGAAAAAACAGCTCGTCTGTCAGAGAATCCGGCTACCGCTCAACAGAATAAAAGACAGAAGAAGAATGTTACGGCTTTGTTTATATTGATCAGGGGATAAAATCAAGAATTAATTCCCAAAGTGCAGACAGCATCAGAGAACAGGCACACACCTCATCTGACTCCGAAAGCTCAAGGCTTTAAAAAGTCTTGCTAATAAACGTGGAGACAGAATATTCCAGCGTTCAGGCTTTGGTTTGAGTTTTTAACTTATTTTGTGGGATAAAAAATCCATGTTTTTTTTTCTCTTCTGTACCTCTGATCTCCAGCACATTCAGCCTGTGTGAGTGCTATCATTTTGCTCGGCAAACACCTAAATTACACGCCGGTAGTTTCTATGGAAATCGTGTCGAATGATAGATGTCTCATTTTGGGGCTGAAAAGTGCCACCTGACATTTATTTCTTGTAACCTCAGATAAGCCACGATACAAATCCTCGTGTAGGTGTCAGATTTTGTTATGTTTTTTGTTTTTTGGCTCATGTTTTCTGTTATCAGAAGTGTACGTATCGCAGCAGGAAAGCTCCGTCATCGTCTGTCAGGTCAGCCAAGATGCCCGGCCAGATATTTGGTCACCCATGTTATTTTTCTTTCCTCCGGGCTGGAGAGTGAGACAGATGGGAGTTTTGTTTAGCTGCTAAATGAGCAGATCACTCAGAGAAAATATATTTTTTTGGTGTGTGTGTGTGTGTGTTCAGCTTGTGCAGTTTTAAGTCCATAAGCTCTGAGGCTTTAATGCAAAGGTCAGCTCACTGACTAAAGTGGCACTGGAGCTCGGAGCAGTTTTTTGGTGGGTCGTCCTGTTTTGTTGCCGTTTTCTCGACTTCTCCACCATCTTGACTTCCTAATGTGTCGCTGTGCTGACTCGACTCAGCCTCAACTCCTGAACTTGAGGTCAGCGCAGTGCCTCAGTATCTGACATTTAAAGAAATAACTCAACATTTTTTGGAAAAACACACTTTCTTTCAGCAGAGCTGTGCGATGAACATGGAGCCACAGCCAGCAGCCGGTTAGCTTATGTTAGCATACAGACAGTAAACAGAGGGGAAATCTGTCTACCAGTGCGTCTGAAGCTCACTTAAAACCACGTTGTTTATTTTTCATCAATACATTCAAAAAAACAAAGATTAAAAGTTTTGCAGCTTTGTTTTCAGTCTTTATGCTAAGCTAAGTTAGCCAAACGCAAACACAGAGAGTGAAGTCAAACTATCCTCTGCGTTTGGATGGGAAATTAAAATGAACCAAATTTACAGTGTTAACAGATTTTTTATGTTTGTTTATGTCGTGCAGTGTGATGTGTGTTTGTGTCGTGTGTGTGTGTGTGTGTGTGTGTGTGTGTGTGTGTGAGAGAGTCTCAGTCAATGATTAGCTGCCAGGTTTAGGAGGTGAGGTAAAAGTCACCGCACTGAGGATGCAAAGGTGTGTGTTTCCTTCCTTACTGCAGGCTGCAGGTCTGACAGCTGCTGAGATATGAGCTCATGTATGTGTGCGTGGACGGGTGCGTCAGTCGTCATCGCGTCTGTGTGTGTGTGTGTGTGTGTGTGTGTGTGGCTATGAGAGCACAAACTTATACACTACTTTACTTTAGGGAACAAACTTGACAGCTGAGTTGTTTTTTATTGTGAGCTGTGTGTGTGTGTGTGTGTGTCGTGTCTGTGCTTTCACTTATTTGCACTTTTTAGACATTACGCAGCAGCAATTAGCATAATTTCATGCACGCACACACACACACACACACACACACACATATAAATATACTATAGCAGGACGTCTGCAGTGAATTTATGCACAGTGACCCTGTGACAACACACACATGGAGCCAGCGAGTGAAGACGAGAGAAAAGCCGCAATTACACACAATTCTGACACCTAGACTGATAAAAATATTTCTGTCACTGCAGAGACAGATTGCCGTTCATGTCCACTATTTCTGGCTGGCTCACATTTCTTAAACGTGGCTCTTATCTGTCAAAGTTGATCTTCCTGGAGATGCAGTTAAAGATCAGAATAGTGTTGTTATCTTTTCAGGATTTTTGAATTCCATTTTTTTTGTCTGCGTGCGATCAGAAGAAGAGGAGTCCTGATCTCTCTTCCTTTTAAAGGCGTGTTATCTGAGAAATTTGAAAGCTCTGGCACAAGACGATCTTAGCTGCAGGAGTTATCGATCAATACCAATGACGCCGCAGTTTCTTCTCCTTTATGCTTTTCACAACTCAGTTTCTGGCACAAAATCATTATTTTTTGGGAAACGTGCACCTTTTCAGCCGCTCGGCGACGGAGCGTGTTTTAATTAAGTGTCGCTGCACTTGCAGTCAAGCAACGACTGAAAATAATGGTTTTGTGAGGCGTTATGTCGCGCCGTGGTATGTTCCCTTTTCCTTTTAAATTTAAAAAGTATTAGCCTTGTTCAACAAACGAGAAAAACAAATGAAATAAATTAGAGAGAAAAGAAACAGGTCACACACATAACGGTTCATTATGAGTCGTGAACGTGCGGCACCTTACAGCAGTGTGCCGTGTTCGTCTTGTTGGGAATTAAATGCAGAATGAGCTCAGGCTTGCAGCTTCTGACAACAATTCAAACTCTGAATCTTTAATCTCGTAGTAACGAGCGGTTGGTTGACGCGGAGCATCAGCTCCTCAGGATGTTTCACCTTTGCACCTGATTAGAGACACCGCAACTATGATGTGACTGCTGGGGGGCAGAAGGTGCTGTAAACCAGTCAGGCTGTGATTTACTGTGATATTTCACTCAATACTCCGTCCGAGGAGTCTGACCTCGTCATGGATGCAGTAAAACACAAATAATTTCTGCCATGTCAGTTTTTGTACTTTTCAGTGCAGCTTTAAAGGCCCAGTGTTGAAGCTTTACGGGGATCTGTTGACAGAATGAGATTTAATGTGAGTGTTTCCTTGAGCTGCCATATTTTGCCGCCCAGAGAGCCACTGAAAGTTCTCCTACACAAGAGGAGGGCGAGTGAGGTGAGGGGTATTCAGTTGAAGTCCTGAACACTGGACCTCTTACGGACCACGAACGATGAAGTCTTCGCTCTCTTACCAGTTCTGATTTCTTGTAGTTTGAGCGACACATGCTAGCTCGACGAGGCAGTAGTTTAGCTAAGAGCGTGCGGCGAAACAAACCCTCCCACTCGATGTTACTATTTACAGAAACGTGCAGAAAAAAGAGCAGCAGAAAGAAAAGATACGACGTATAGAGAGCAGCAGAAAGAAAAGATACGACGTATAGAGAGCAGCAGAAAGAAAAGATACGACGTATAGAGAGCAGCAGAAAGAAAAGATACGACGTATAGAGAGCAGCAGAAAGAAAAGATACGACGTATAGAGAGCAGCAGAAAGAAAAGATACGACGTATAGAGAGCAGCAGAAAGAAAAGATACGACGTATAGAGAGCAGCAGAAAGAAAAGATACGACGTATAGAGAGCAGCAGAAAGAAAAGATACGACGTATAAAGAGCAGCAGACTGAATTAGCAGGAAGATGAAACTGCAGAGTTAAACGTCAGCCGAGCTCCAGCCTGATTTATTCTGTTTATCCTCAAAGAAGGTGGAGGAATCTTTTCAGGAGGGGGGATTTGGAGAATCTGTGATATTGTGGGTTTAACTGTCTTTACAGGCACTCAGACCGGAGACGTATTACCGAGATGGATTTGTGTCTGTCTCTTGTCTTTTTTTAGCGGCTCCTCTGTGCCGGGCATAATAAACCAGAGGTGTTGGACTGTGTGTGACACCTGTTGACCACTCTTTGATTCACGACCTCGCCTCCATCGCTGCTGGTTAATTGAAACTACAGCTGGCTCTTATTTTGCAGCGTCAATATTCGGTTGCCGTTGGGTGAAACATCTATTTTTTTTTCTCCTCTCTCAAATGTCAGCAGAGGGAAATCTTTTTTTATCTTGACCACCATGCAACACTGACCATGTCCAGCGCTGACAGCGTGTTGTCAGCTTAATTTTCACAGTCTGTAGAAGTACACGTCATACTTGAAATGCAGCGATAACAGTGAGTTTTCAGTCCTTCCTGGTAGGTGCGAGCGCTGCGTGTACAAAGAGTGACGCGCGGTCGCAGTGACGGTGACGAGTCTCGATACATGATGGAAATCAAACCTGCACACGGCGGCTGCATTTTAATTACGTGGAGCTGCTGCGCCGGCAGTAACGTCTACTTCCATATGATCAACTATTTCTGTGTCTTGATTCATCGTGTGTCACATGATGAAGCCAGTTGGATTGCTCTAAAAATAGGCCCTCGGCTGCCAGACTGAAGCGAGCTCCAAAAGATAATTGAAAAAAAGTTTTCAATTAATAAATGAACCCGATCTGCAGGCGCGGCCTCGGCCGCTGCCTCGTGGTTACACATTCTGTCTCTTCTGTCGGATCCGCTGGCTCAAATCGCACTTTTCATTTCGCCGCCAGCTGTTTGGTTGTCTGCGGGTCCCTCCTGCATTCTGCTCAGCTCCCGTCAAGACAAGGAGGGGAGGGGAGGAGAAAAACAACAAAGGGAAATGAAAGAATAAAGGAGAAACCCAGTGATCTACATTAAATATAATTGCCACCATTTTACATTTCATCGCGTCTCCTGGTGGGCACTGCGTGAGAATGACCGTCCTACTTTTCTCATCTCCTTTCTTCCCGTTCCTCTCTAACCAAATCAAGAAAATAATCCAGTTTCTGCCTTCTCGGGCTGATTGTGTGTGCATATCTTGATTGTGGCTGCTTTCTGATTGGAGCACATTTATCATTTATCCATGCAGTTGAGCCTCGAGTGTGAGGGCAATACATTGCTACCAATAACTAGCAGTGCAGGTTAAACTCTATTTCATAAAGTCAATAACAAGATATTCACAGCCTCACTGCTGAGAGTGAGTGTGGAGAAGCCGACTTTAAATCTTTAATGAATCACTATTGTAGCAAAACAGACATTTCTATTTACTCAAGTCTTTTTACTGTAACTGCATTCAGCAGTTGAAGTCTCTTTGTAGTCGAGCCGCACGACAGCGGCTGTAATTGCTGCTGTTGCAGAGCTGATTGAGTAATTACAATCAGAATCAGAGACACTTTGTTCACCAAGTACAATAAATGTACAGAAATGTGTCTCGGTGAAAGTTCTCGGAGGAATAATAACCTCTGTGAAACCTATTCCGTCAATTCATTATGCTAGTCATCGTCTCATATGGTTTTAATTTGCCAGCGTGATCAGGCCTCTCCGGAGGCAGGAAGCTGTGGAAATCTCTTTGGCAAAGTCTTCACAGACAAACCCAGAGCTGCTCACCAAACAATTACTGACATGGGATGATTCGTAAAGCAGCAGGCCACAGAGATGTTCAGTTCATGTTGTTTCTCTGCAGCGTCTTTGCTGCTAAACGTTCAGTCCTGTGTTGTTTCTTCACTTCCAATCATCCCCAAAAGAATCAGACGAGGTGTCTTTGTCCTGCTCGTTTCCTTCAGTCAGGCTCTCAGCGAGGTTGTAAGTAAAGACCTTTTTGTTCTTGGTCACCTCTGCGTCCTGGAAGTTAAAGTGACGAATGCTTTGAAGCTTTATTTTTAACCGCAGTTTAAAAAGTGTTCTGCAGAGTAAAATGACTGCTTTTGTGAAGGCTGTCTGGCGGCGTTGCAGAGAGCGATAGTTAGTTAGTTTCCCATCACAAAGAGCTCCCTGACAGCAAGGTGAGGCGCTCAAATATTTTTAATACAGTATCCACTTAAAGCAGTATTGATTTTTAGTCGCTGCCTACATGCACAGCGCTGCATTGCTCGTCCTGTCGCCGTCCACTGTCGCTTTATAAATGGTGAACTGACCCTTTAAGGTGAGAGAGAGCTGGTGGTGTGGTTTATTCCAGGAAAAGTCAGCAGTGACTTTGTGCTTTCAGCCTGAACTTTAAGAGCTCGTACGTGATATTATCAGGACGCTCACAGTGGGTCGCTTCAGTTCTTTTGTCCTACCAGGCGTTCTCGTCTCTCTGCCTTCCCACTGCAGTCAGAAAAGCTGAGTCACTCCCGTCTTTGCAGGCCAAAAACTTATCTCAAAAAACACCTTGTGTTAGCGTCTCCTGCTCACTCACACATTCTCTTATCTGCTGGGAGAAGACAATCCCTTTTTTCCTCTTATTTTTGTTGATATTTCTATTATTTAGTATCTCTACACCATCCTATCGACCTGCACTCATTACTGCTGCTTCCTTGTTCAGTCTTACTCTGACTTCTGCCTGTGCAAACAAAACTGTAAGTCAAAGCCGGTGCACTTAAATAACCGTGTAAGTCTAATTATCATACGCTGGTTAAAGGATGCATTTTTTCCTGTAGCGGCGTCATTTTTTATTTAGACGTTGTTTGAAGAGTGAAAGAAGAAAAATAAATAAATCTCTGACAAAATGATTGCAGGCATGCGAGGAAAACACATCATGCCGAAGTTATGAGTCATCCTAAAATCTTCATGTGGAGAGAGTCGTCTTGTTTTTGGAAATATTGACTAATAAATTTCAGGCAGCATCGTATATTTTTAGGTAAGTCTGCGCGGTGTGAGGCTGACAGACATAAACAGACACCTCTGTTCATACCTGGCATTAACCGGCATTCACGGCAGAGCTAATAATAATTTGACAATAAGTGTTGCTATTTTTAGCCATGCTAAAAGGTTTACTCAGCTGAGCACACAGTAAGCAGCGCTCCATCGGGCCTCACAGACATCTATACCAGATGCTGCTAAAACAACGCTGGGACGACACTGAGAGGCTCGTGAAGAGCTTCTGCCCTCGGGCTCCTCGGATCCTATGGAAATATCGTCAGTATTATGTTTCTTTTATGGCGTGCGCGACCTCGCAGAGTGCCAGCGTGGCTGTTTCTTTGTCGCGTTAAAAGATTGGTTGGTGCTTTTGCTGATTTTGCTGCACGTGCATGAAAAAAATGTACATTACTTATTTTACATTACACTGTAGTGAGGGATCGGTAGCAGTGCAGCGTTGTGGGCGGCCGGGGTTTATTATTTGGGCATGTCCGGGATTCAGGACGGCTCGGAGCCATTCCCAGCACTTGGATCGGGTTTGAGAAGCCAGCTGTAGCCAGTGCAGTGAGTCACTAGATTAAAATGTCCAACTTCACACTGTCCAACCGTACCGAGGGTGAATTTTTAATCAACTCACCTGTTCAAATTATATTAAGGCTTCAAGTTGTGCATAATTAACAGTGTGCTTTGATTGACAGGTAACTGCCATTACAGAGAGTTTATTAGAGCAGCCAGGTGTCATTTCGCCCGCCTCAGGTCCGCCGGTGATCCACGTCTTTGCTCACTGCTGGATTAGCCGCCGATGGAACCGCCAATCACGTGTTTTCAGCATCAAATCGGCACTTTGTGCTCTGTCCGTTCTTTCGTGGTTGAATCCAGAGCTGCAGCTTTCAGGTGCACATGCAGGCAAACCAGACGCAACGTAAATATATCCTGACATAATATTATATTTGTCCTAAAACTTCTGAGTGCGCCGTTTGACACGGCAAATTCTTTTCTAACATAAAAATCCTGAGATATGCTCTGACCTGGCTGTGTTGCATTTATGGATGTATTAAACTTAATATTTGAAGGCTCTTCAGGTTAAAGGGGGCTGTGCTGTGAGACGCTCTCCTTATCACCGCACAGGCTCACACCTCAAAGCCGAGCTGTGCGTCGCAGTCTGCTTTAAAAGACGCCTCCACTGCGTCTCCTCTTTCTGCGTCCCTCCTCATTATTCCTCCTCTTATATACCTTCTCTCTTTTTCAAAAACACGCAAACTAGAACTCGTTATCTTTCCTGCCACCCAAACACACCTCCTCTCTCGCGTTAACGAGAACAAGATTCGGGAGCTATTCCTCTTTCTTCTTCTCTTAGTTTTCATCACTCGTTCTTTCTCTCCATCTGTTCTGCAGATGAAAGAAGGCTCTGGTCTCTTTCTGCAGGGGTTTAAACATCCTTTTTGATTTCGGTTCAAGGAAGAAATTATTCCGAGGGAGCGGCCGAACAGCTGCGATATGTAGCGAGATGGTATCGGAAGAGAGAAATAAAGTGGGGAACGTGTCAACAGCAATTATTGGGCGTTTTGACCAGCGGGCGAGGAGCAGCCGCGGTTACTTGAAAGTCAGGTCCTTCTTATCTTTATGTAAACAACTAAAGCTTTAAAAAATCCTCGATATTCCCAACCACGCTCCGACATGTTTGTTTTACAAATGAATATCTCGTCGTCTGAAGGACAGGCATCCTTCTCCGGCTCCTTCAGCCATGAGACGCAGCTTTAGCCTGCATCAGCCTGTCTGACACTGCAGACAGGAGACACGCAGTCACACGCAAACTGAGTAAATATGGCTGTTGGTGAGACGTTGGAGGCGAGGTCCGTCTGTCGTCTGCGACGGATGGATTTGAGACAAAGGAAGGAGGATGAACTGTAGCTCAGTCATCAGGAGCGTCAGCTGCAGCCAGCGCTGTCTTCAAAACACGTCAAGCAAATTGCGTGCTGCTAAGTACGACGGACTTTAGTTTTGTCATTTTGATCATACGGTACATTTAATAAAGCTCTTATCAATCATTCAAGAAAAGACATTTCTCTCTCAAACAGTGACTCGTTCCACGATCAGAAAACGCCCGGTGAGTGCACCGATTTCCACTTCCTGTGAGAGATAATCACTGTAATCCGTTTGCTCTTTTTTCATTCCGCCCTTGTCACTCGACGTCAGCCGAGAAAACCTCGATTTCCTTTTTAATATTTATTCTGCTAAACATTTTCAGACGTGATGTGACGGATCTGCGTGTCGGACTTGGTGACATGATGTTTCACATAAAGTCTCTATGGCGAGCCGGCGTTGAGTTTGTCCTTTCTGGGCTCCTGTAGAAGTAGCAGTAAAGTTTCCTAACATCAGATGAATTTGCTGAGTTGGACTCAGCTGTGCTGCCATTTTGTCTGGTGGTCACTGACAGTACTGCAGCCAACGAAAGCTGACCTCTGACCTCTGACTGCAGCATGAATGATTTCATGTTTGTAAATCCGACATAAGTCTATGAGAAGCACAGCGTGCGTGCGTGTGCAGCGGGCCGCACCACAGAAGCAAACCCAGAAGCTAGAAGACGTTTTTTGGCTCGATGAGCGAATTTTCTTCAAGTGAGTTGGCAGCGTGTTTGAGTGTAATAAAATCCATCCACGCTTTAAACAGCGTGTCGTATCCTGAAGTGTGCTGGATTTTTTTATTGAAAGCATTTTCTCCGCCTTCTTTCTTAAGTTGCGTGTGCTGACTTTTAATCAGCGTTAAACGATTCAGAGCCAAATATGATTAATGTAAGAAACTGTAAACAACTTCCAACAAGAGTCCTTGACAAATCAAATTAGCTCACGTATTAGCAAACAACCGCCTCGTTACATATTTGACAGAAACACGCAGCAGGACCGTCTCAGTAGGATTCTTTGTTCTTGCTAAGTGTCGAACGCTGGTTCAAATATTCAGCACTGACTGTCAGTTTGTCTTCAGTTCACCATGTTGTGTTTTCTTTGGCTCTCATTTGGAAATTTTGCAACCGCAAAATCCAAAATTATTCAGCTGGAAGCTGCCGGCTGGCCCGCCGGGGATCCTTTGGATTCTCAGGATAAACAGCTCTCACGTTAATATAAGACGAGGCTGCGGTTCTGCAGAACGTACACGGATCAGTCATCATCTGTGTCCATGTTTGAAGCGACGCATGAGTCAGATTGTAAATATCGCGGTTCATCTGAATAAAACAAAGAGCGGAGCACTTTTCATTAACGGAGTTTGATGGCTAATTGACACAGATTTGTGGTGAAATGACTTCTCGGAGCTGAAACAGGCTTCACTGCATTTAATATGAATATGAATATTTACAGAGACGCCTCTGCCACAGCTGTCTCCACCTGTACGACCGAACAAACGCTTTCTGTATCACCGCTGCTCGCTGCAGAGGTGATTTCATTGTTTTCCTTCCTCCTCCTTTTTCATTTCAGATCTTTCTGCTTTGCCCCCGTCACATTATTCTCTGTATTCGAGCGTTATTAAAGTGGCACGGATTTATAAAGAAATTGGTTCTGAGTTTAGAGTCGGGGCTTCGATGGCGTGAGTGGCACTGATGTGACGGTAAACAATGGGAAATTGGGTTTTAAAATAAGACACCGGGAGGATTCGATGCATGGTGGGAGCAGCTTCAGAGAAGGAACGTCTGAATGAAGAGAGAGGCAAACATGCAGAGTGTCAACACTTCCTGTAGTGTCTCAGCTGCATCTAAAGGTGAGCTTCCACTTCCACTGGTCAGGTTAACAGCCCGAGGGTCCGCCTCGTCTCACTAAGAGTAGTTAACTCGATGACCGTTGATTTCATCTAGTCCTTTCTCCCTCTGACATCTATTCTACGAAGCTCTGAATGGTCTGGTTGTTTTTCCAACCAGGAGATCAGCCAACAGTGAGCTCAGAGAAGAAATGAGAGACGGAGCCAATAACTCAGAGGTCTGGATCCAGGCTACCAAAATTCTTCAGTCAGAACATTTGGTGTGTTTTTTTTGGCTCTCCAATTTAAAACAGAGTTCTGTTAGTTTAAGAAATGTTTGGCTGCACAGCGTGAGTCTGTATTGTAATTGGGATTTAAGCGGTTAAGAAGTAAAAAGGAAGCATTGAACTGCAGAAACAATTTGGACTGACCTCGTTATCTAAGTGGTTCATTATTCATTTTAAGTGGCGGTGAAGGGTTTGTCCCCATTGAGGTGAAATTACCAATCCATGTATTCAAATTGGCAGAAAATTGGCCACCGTGCGCGTCGATAAGACGCCACGAAACAAAGTTTTGGTTCACAAATGTGAGCTTGTTCACTGGATTTTCCTCTAATCTTTCCTCTTTGTGAAACGTTGGACACTTTGCTGGAGTTTGGAGGGGGAAGGACTCTTCAGTGGGTAATAACTCATAAACATCAGTGACAAGTACACACTGATATTATTCATAATATATATTTCTTTTATGCAGCAGAGTAAAAGTACAACGTTTCCCACTGATTTGTAGTGCAGTCAGTAAAAGAATTAGCATAAAACGGAGACACTTACCTTAAATACCATCAAATTGTTCTTAAGTACAGTGAGTTAATGTAACTTTCCACCACAGAGAACTATAATCAGTGCTCACTCCTGCTGGTTGATCCTAATGCTGCAATTTAAAGTTAATGTCCTCTATAAATCTGAACTTTGACTGAACCGTAACGTGCTGTGTTCAACATAAATTTCAGGTTTTCTTCTGTGTACAATGCGCCGAGTCTCTTTTATGAGCCCGTGTTTGCAGAAATCCCATAAAAATGACAAAATATGCATCAGTGAGGAATAATAAGCATTCTTCATTTTCCGAAAGGCTTACCTTTTTTTGCGTATGCACATCTTTGATCCATCAGTAACATCCAGGAAGGTCTAATCCTCTAATCTCTCCTATTCCTCGCTGTTACCGCAGCCAAATATTTCCTATGATCTTCCCTTCTTACTCAATTTGATTTCAGTGCTGTGGGATTTTCTCTCTCTGCGTTTTAACACTTTGCTTGGTGTTGTTGCCGCTGTGATTTTGATGTATCTGAGGCTTTGACATCTCAAAGCTGTTGGGTCTTTTCACACACTTGAATAACACCAGAGGGTATGCTGAAATCTCCAACGCTGTTTTGCAGTTCAGTTCACGGCTTCTACTTCAGTTTTAATCTGCAATTGTGATCCTGACGTATGTTTTTGTCTGCTCTGCTAAAGCGATCCGCCATTATCTTTTTCTTCAAAAGCTCAGCACGGTTTTTGTCTTCCACACAGTTAATAACTGTCCCTGCAGAGGCTACTTTGTCTCACCTTGTTGTTCTCCTCTCTGATCATTTGCATTGACTTGTGAGGAATGCAGATGTTCTTTTTTTTAAGGAATCAAAGCCTGTCAGCGTGTCAGAGCTTTTACCATCGTTAGATTTCTGTTTACAGCCACGCCACTCTGCTTTTCTCACCTTCAGTGGAGGGTCAGCGTGCAGGATTTCAGTCACATCCAGCCGTGTAGTTACGGCCTGCCACACATGAAGTGGAAACTATGTGGTGGCCGTGAAAAACGCGACACACTCGCGTTTAGTTTGTCAGTTCTAAACACACACGTTACATTCTGCACTCAAAGTCACACACACACTGGACCTTTAACTTTGCTTTAAGGATCAGTATCACAAGTGTAATCAAAGAATTAGATCAGAGTTAGAAGTTTAAATGCAGTAACTTTCGATATCACTGAAATTACAGTAACAGTTAAACTTATTAACTCCAATTAGCCGAGGCTAATGTGACTTTCATTTGTCACAGAGAAAGATTAACAAACATACATGTCTGCATAGCACTGTGTGTGTGTGTGTGTGTGTGTGCGTGTGTTCGAGTTAATGAGCGATGAAAATGTTTCAAGCTGAGGAAAAATACAAAGAAAATCATAATTGATGTGCGTAGGTGGACGCTCCGAGCTAAAAAAGACTGACAGACAAGTCAGTGCTGGTGCTGTGCATCATTCTGTGTTTACATGGAGCAGTTTGCAACACGCTGCACGTTATTCGGGTTCTATAATGTTTCTTTGGGCTTCTTCTTCTCTGGTTTGGTGGACGATGCACTGAAACTACAATCAGATAAATGTTGGTATCCGTCTGTAGCCGTGGATTCTGGCTTCTTGGAAGCAGATGGAGATTTTCAATTTCAAGTGTTGCTCTGCAGATTTTTACGATTTGACTCTGGCTGTCAGGATATATACCAACCGACCAACCAAGAAACCAACATTAACAAACTTCTCACGTACCGACAAAACAAACTCATTTATTCATTCATTCATCTCAACTTTCCAACTCGCTCTAAAGTAAAACATGAAATAAAAATAAAGAGGAAGGAAACCTGCTGCTTCAGAAAACATTTCATCTCTAACAAATTCTTACCGATCCACCTTTTTGTGCCGTCAAATATCCAGTTCTAGCTCAGCTTACTTCCCGGACGGTATAAAACATGGACGTTGTACTCATGAAGTCACCTGCAGGTTTTTATGCTCTGCCTTTGTCGCCAGCTTCAAGTGGACGTGTGAGGAACAGGCGTGTTTTAAAACAAAGACAAGTAGCTCCATCATCATCAGACGCTCCTCCGAGTCTCTCTATTCAAACCGTCTAATGTCTGAATAAATTATCATCTTAATGCAGGAGATGAATACGATATACAATATTAAAAAAAAGAAACAAACAGCAGGGGTAAATGTGAAACGGTCGATTTGTATAATTACTCTGATACCCGCAACCCCGCAACTCTCAAGCGTGCAGGCTTTTCATGCGAGCCGATCGAACACTAATCTTCATAAGACTTCCTGAAGGAAGCTGAAAACAAAAACGATGACATTTAAATATGAAAAACTCTGCTTACAGAATAAAATCATGGCAGACCTGACAAGTTAACGACGCGACGCGTGTGAGCACGTTGTTACTTCCTTTGCATGTCTCACCCTACAGACATCCTGAAGCATCGCTGATGCACGCGCAGTGAGCTGCACGGTGTGGACAGACTCCCCGGCCTTGTTGTACTCGCGTCGCGCTCGGACGCTTCATTCAGTTGTTTGATGATGATGATGTTAGATGATGTTAAATAGTTCACAGACAGTCTGTGAAAAGGTCTCCCAGTGCTGTGTGACAGTGTACACTGCAGATCAACGTAACAGTTTTCCAGGACGAGGCTGACCGGCTGCCCTGCAACCAAAGGTCACTGCTGCGGTTGGGAATGCTTGACGGTCGCTCAGGTTTAGCTAACGAGCGATTTAAACTTGAGATATTTGATTTTATTAAATCAAATCAAACTCCGGACTGACGTTCAGTCATTACTGAGTGATAATCCTCCGTCTGTGTTGCTTTGGATGCGGTTTTCATCGCACGACCAGATGAAGCAGATCGGCTCTAAAGTTAATGAGTTAATTACAGTCAGGATAATCAGCTGTCATCGGGGTCAAGACAGACGTGAGAACAGAGCTTTTACTCATTGTTGTCGGCTCGTGCTTCACCTCACACGCCGCAGACACAATGGACGCGTGTCATCGCGCCCAAACGAGGAGGAGGAAGGTTACGTGGATGTCTCGTTGACATGCGGCGCTAATTAACTGCTCTGACTGTTGTTTTCTTTCAACTGAAACTGATGTGACAAGTATTTAAACGGCACGACTGTCACCATGACAACACAGCCGACTGGATGTTGAAGGTGGCCAAAAAAAAGTTGGCACGAAACGGAAACCTGTGACATCAGCACACGCGTGTGTAAAACACACATGGAGGAGACTTCACATCGACAAACACCTCATACGGTTAATGAGCACATTCACATGCCTGTCCTCAAATCAAGCAAACACTGTTTAATGATTGTCCTAATTAGAGTTAAAGGAATCATGTAATGATAATTGTATAATAACAATATCATAAACAGTAATTACAGTTAGTGTGACGTGATTAACACACATTGTTTTCTGCTCCGTTTCTCCGTCGTCGGGTCGTGAAGTCTTTGTTTGACACCAAAGAGAGGATCTTACACATTTAGAACTTCGTGATCACCAACGATACATATTAATTAAGTAAATTATTATCAATCAGTAGATTTGTGACTTTTAAAGCTCGCTTCGCGCCTCGTTCTGTCTCAGAGCTGCATGCGCTGAGTCTGCGTCCTGCTGAGGTGGCTGCAGTTGCCGGCTTGAAGAGAGACGTTGCTAAAAGTCACGAAGCAGATTACTTCATGTATTTTGAATTAACTTGGAGAACAGTGTTATTAGAGAGTGTGTGTGTGTGTGTGTGTGTGTGTGTGTGTGTGTGTGTGTGTGTGCTGCACTCGTGAAGGAGGTCAGCAGCGTGTTGTTTACGGAAGGGAAACTTTTTTCTTTCTTCTTTCCACACGTTATTTCAGAAAACTGCAGATTGGAGGCAGAGTTTATCATAATTTAATGATTTTAAAGACGTGAAATCAATTTAAAACTGCAGAAAAGTGTTCATGCATGAACTTATCTGTTCAGCCTGTGATTGGAAACCTGTGAATGCTCTGTGGATGACGATCAGGACGATACTCTTGATATTTGTGGAGCCGAAGGACATTCATACCTGAACAATTGTTGAGCTGTAACAGTTTGCAGGCTCTTGCATGTATCGTGCATGTATTTGTCTCCAAGAATTCTCAGAGTTTCTGTGACCTGAAGTTCAGCTCAGTGCTTGAAGAGTTGAGACACCCCTAAAGGGAGAAAGCAGAAACAAATACATATTTTAGGAGGGATGTCTCAACTTTACAAGTGCAGAGCTGAACTTTGAGGCACAGAAACTCTTCGAGATAAATACTTGTGCTATACATACGAGATCCAAAAGTCTGCAAACTTCCTCACCTTCAAATGTATGCAAAGAATTCAGTACTTTGGTTCAATGTTTCAGACTTGTGGCTGTAGAAACTCGGCGGCCTCCATTCTCACCCTTGATGATGCTCTAATGATAAGATGGGCTACTTACCGACACTTGACAACTGTCGTCTTCATTGGAAATGTTGCAGCAGCAGTTTGCTGTTGTGTGTTTGCCGTCGCTCCCCGACCTCGTTAAAGCCTCGCCTGTGATTCAGATAACGAACATAAACAATCTCTCCTTCCCGCTTGAAAAATTTAAATTGCAGATGTCCAGCTTTTACCCGTCAGCGGAGGCATGAATCGAAGAAGAGGTTACTCGAGGTCTGCATCCTCTAACAGCTACAGGTCCGCTCCCTTTGCAGAACCACGACATGTCAGTTTCATTTTAGCTCAGCGTGCAACAATAAAAGGCCAATTACAGTCAGAGGAAAAAACAAAGAAAGAATGAATCCACATGAGGACAGACTGAACCCATGAGAGCTTTTTAAAGAGTTTTTCAGCTCGTATTAGTCAGCTGCATCTTTGTCCAGTCTGAAACACAGAAACTGAAGTGCAGACTTCTTTACATTCAGCCGGGAGAGGAGGCGTGAGTGTGCATAAACTCCTGTGTGTCAGGTATTAACACACTCCACGTGGACGTACCTCTGACCCTGATGGTGTGTGTTCGAGCTGCAGTGATGGAGACATGAAAACATCACTGCCATGTTCTGTTCACTGTGAGGACTCGTCTCCTCTCTGTACGTCTGTATCTACATTTCAGAAGAGGCGGCTTGTAGGCGTTCAGTGTCTTTCAAAAAGCAATGCGGGCTGTTACGGGGATCAAACCTGTGGATTTTCTTTCATGGGATTGGGCCACCTTGCCACCTTTTCTCTACCTGCTGCTTGGCTCCAGATCCGAGCTGGTTTTCAGCTACAGCGCGTCAGTGTCTTCACTCTGTCCGCTAAACGCTGCACGATGAGGGAAACGTCCCGATCGCGTATTCAACGAGCGCGCTGACACGATAAATTCATTCATCATAATCTCTATTTCCTCAGAATTATTTACAGCAACAACACGGTCACGCCGCTGCTCTGAATTAGCTTCTTTTATTCACTGTTAATTTATTCCAAACAGCTTTTTTTGCAGCGCTCCTTGTTAAGCTGCCGTTGATGAAAACCAACGCTTCCTGTAGATGTTTCACAGCAGACCGCTTCCAGGGAATGATGGAGGAGATTACGTTCCCTGAACCGCTGGATGTGTTTTAATGTGAAACACATGGAGGAGGAGCTCAGCACAGTCTGCACTGACAGCAGACGAGCGGATAGACGGACTCATCGCGTTCATCAGAGCTCCAGAGTCCCGTGTGTACAAGCTGAGCTGAATAAAGACTCTGGTCACTCTTTAAGAATTTACCAACTTGGCAGGTGTTGCTGCAGCCTGGACTTCATCTCTGGAGGCCTCCTCCTCCTCCTCCTCCTCCTCCGTCTCCTTCGCAGTGAAGTGGTGACTCGGCGATGGCAGCTAATGTGTCCTCACCCCTGAGGACGTTTTCCCACAAATGTGAACACCCTCTGTGTCACCCGGCTGACCTGGTGAAGTGTGATCACCTGCAGGGCCGCCAGTCTGGCAGGTCTGATGGTGCCTTTCCATCCATCCACATCAGATATCTGGATGTTATATGTTTCAGGTGGAGGCTCAGTCTCACCGCCTCCCCCCTTTTCTCTCTTTAACAGCTGCACCTGCAGTTTGCAGAGGTGATTTGGATCTCTGTTAGCAACTGTTCAGGCCCAAAATAACTCTGCGTTAACAGACTGCAAAGTTATGTGGGTATGTTGCCAGAGCTACCAGCCTGAGAATAAAAATACGATGCTGGATGTGCAGCTGGAGAGCGAGATTCATGAGTTTGGTGGTTTATCGGACACAGCAGTTTAAAATACTACGAGACAAGAGATCTGTACAACTCTGCAAAGTTATCACAGCCACAGTCATCTCATCCTGTTTTACTGTTTCATTTACGAGGTGGATGATGATGATTATATATGTGACCTGCAGACTATTATTCTAGTATCATTATATTTGTGGTATACTAATATCAACAATCAGATTAAAACTTAGTTTAGTTACTGTGTGCTCACCCTGATGTGCTGCGTTTCATTGCTGCAGGACTTCTGTTCAACTGTTTGCAGGATGACCTTCATGTTTCCTGCTAGAATCCACTAAAATTTAAAATCATGTGTTGTAAAGTTCAAGATGCAAATAAGATAATAAGCATTCTTTGTGATCAGTCAGAGCGTCGTGACGTGAGACTGCAGTGAGTCTAAATGAGGCGCTTCCTCTCTCTGACTGCCTTTACATTGAGTCTCTCGCTCGTCTCTTCCTGTGTCTAACCCCCCCGACTCAGCCCTTTGAAGGGAGGAGGCTTCTTTTTTTTAAACAGAGGGTTAGAAGAGCTGTCAGAAACGTTGAGTAATGAAAAGGTGCGATAACTGCTGCCTCGCCCTTCCTCTTCCTCATCAAGCTCTGCGATGGCAGCAATTTGCTTTTTGGCGCGGGCGGCTCAGACGGGCACCTCGGCCACATCAAGCTGCCACGGAAACGACTTTCACGGCACTTTAAAAGACGAGGCACATCTCACCCCGGATGGGAAATTTGTCGTTTAAACTGTCATGTAAAAAGCTCACGTCATGTAAAAAGCACTTCGACTGTCTTCATCGGGTACACAGGTAACCCTCCCCGCCACACACACACACCACACACACACCACCTCCACTTTCTTTTTAATGTGCTTTTAAGGTCTTCAGACTCTTCTGCACAGCTGAGGATGTCAGGAAATCTCTGCACGCAACGTGACGGAGGTGTTTTGTGCCGTGCGCTGACTGATGGATGCCATGACTACCTGTTTGTCCGGCTGTTACTCTTTCTTATTTAATGATGTAATCTGCCTGTCTGACTGCAGGAGACAGGCCGCCTGTCTGTCAGCGTGTATCCGTCAGTCTCGACTCTGATGATATGATCTCAGTGACCTCTTTGATCCGCTCTTAATCTTATTGACATTCTCCTGATAGCTACATTTGCTCTGATTTAATGGACCAGAGATCACATTGCCTCAGGCTTTCTGTGTGTGTAGGTGTGTGTGTGTGTGTGTGTGTGTGTTATATATACATACCTCTCCTCCCTGTCACTTCACCTCTACTTAAAAATCTCGTCCAGCAGCCAGTTACAGATATATATCCGCTGTTTTTCACTGCGGCTGTGCTCGACGGGAATGATCTGCGGCCAAACGTATAAAAATGTGCGCGTGCTCCACAGTAAATGATGGAAAAGGGGGGAAAGTGTAAAAGTGTGCCTAATGCAAAATATAACCCGATTTATGAAACCATAAAAGCATGTGTAGACTTTAATCACACAAGTTTCCACCTGTCAGTTCCAATCAAGCTGTAATTTTTAACACGAGCGCCTTGCATCCCACCTTGTTAACTCTGACAATTAGCTGTAAATAGTTAATGAAACGCCCTTCATAAATACCAAACTGCATATAAATTTGCTTGTCATCCAGCACGGAGGGAAAATAGCTGAAGATGAAAGCTAAAAACAGAAGCGCCGTTGGAATGAAGAGGTCAGGGCGAGGACGCCGGGTCTTTGTTTTGCATTCAAGCGTCCAAAAAAGAAAGAAAATTGTTAAACTGTGTCATGACAGCAGCCCGTTCTGCAGCTCGGAGAGTTTGAACCCTTTTGTTATTTTTTTGGAAATGTGAAAGAAAAGTTTGGTGCTGCAGTCAGCGCTGAGAGGAACGCAGCACTCGCAGACCTCAGAGGGGAAGTGGGTGGAAAAATAAAACGGGCACTCGTGTTTTATCTAACCATCCAAGATCGAACGTCACCGGGGAGGTCGGGGAGATCGGTGTGAGGGGCCGGTGGCGAAGAGCGACCTAAAAAGAATAAAAGTTATGGTAATAACGGCTAACCGAGCATAGCAAACCCTTTTATACCGATGTGACCTTCAGTCCGGCTGCTTCACACCTTCAAATTGTTTCATTTAATTGGGACACAAAAGTTTTTTAGAGCAAAATAACAGTTCATTAAAAACCTAGCATCGGAAAAAGAGGCGCAGAGCTGCACTTCAGCGAACTTCGGGGCCTGGAAACAGACAGATCTGACTTTCAGCCCGAGTACGGGTCAGTCATCACTGAAAACACTGGACCCCACAGCTCCCATGACGTGACTCATGCTGACCACGCACTTTGAAAAGACTAAAATTATTTTAAAAGACTAAAGTCTGACAGCCTCCCACATCTGAACCCGACAGCACAGTGTTTGCTACTGTGCTGCCGGTCGAGTGAACGTCGCTGTTTGCGCTATTTTACATGTTTGATTTCATCTGAACATGAAGATGAGATTAAGACAGACTTAAGACAACTCAGACTGAGTTTTAAGGCAATCATACATCGACGGGAGCGTGCCGCAAATCAAGCAAGGCAGTGAAATGGAGAGGCCGGGACAGATCGCGTCTCTTGTTTACAACTTTTAAACTCCAGATTTTAACGCTGGCTCTCTGTCTGCAGTCTCCAAGCCCAGATCACGTCATTATGACCTCAGGTTATTCTCTCAGACTTTGAAAAGCTCGTCCAAAACAACAACTCAACTGCCTCCTATGGCCGAGCTGACAAGTATATTGAATTTGATGTGTAGCCTTGAAAGCCTGGTCTATTTATATCTATGGGAAAGATAAAGAACTGACAAGGTCATCAAAAAATAGAACCTGCTGTTGGAGACTCCTCCATGTGTGTGAAATGTGTACACACACACACACATATGCAAACATGAGTAGGTTTTAATAAATCCCAGCTTATGTCTGGAGAGAGGCCAACACGCTGAACATTCAGGACGAGGCCTCCCGTTGGATGGAGTCAGATGAGAGACTTTTTTTTAACTTCGGGCCCGATCAGAGGAGGAAATACCGGATTAATCAAGAAAGGGGAACAACCACTTTCATTTTAAAGTTGGGCCAGCCGACTGAGCCGAGCAGGTGGTCCGGCTGTCTGCCAGAGCACGTCCTCTAAACTTTGAACACCTACTGCAACTCCCCAAAGCGCCAGAACGCGATGTGTTTACCGCTGAAGAAGGATCAGAGAGGAGAAGTCGGAGCGAGCTGCTCTTTGTAGTTTTTTTAGAAAGACAATTAGAGTCAGGTTGGTTTGAGGTGCCAGCCACAGTGCGTGCAAACAGGACCTGACTCGGTTAATTGGCGGTGATGCATCACAGTGAACATGCAGCTGACGCAGAGAGCGCGGGACAAACTGTAACAGGACTTCACACTTAGCGCGGAGAAGGCGTGTCAGTGAACCAATCACATCACAGGAAGCACGTCAGAGTCAAAGCGCCGCCGACAGCGAAGGTGAAGCTGTGAGGTGTTTCCTGCTGAACCTCTTTTCATGCAGCGACCGCAGCAAACAAACGTTACATACATGACGTGTTAAACAAAGACAGATCTCTCTCTGATTTATTAATTTTTCATGACAAAGACCTCGTGGATGAAGCGCTGACTCTATTTTACCTCGTGTGTAATGATCAACACCTTTTTACGGCAGAGGTATGGTGAAATTAGAAGTTCATGTTCATAAAATTAAACTGTTACATTTCCTTTGTGCCGCCTGGCTGCAGAGTTTTAATAAAAGAGCTCAAGAAATAACAGTCAGGCTCGGCTGAGGTGGAAAAGTTTGTGTATTAATAAGACAGAATGTGACAAAGTGGAAAGCAAACAGACTCGGTGAGTAAACTGTGACTGAACGTCCACCGAAGAGACAAAAACACGGAGCGGTGAGGAGACGTAACCTTCCTCGAACATTATTGCAATATTTTCATCACTATTTTATTTTTGAGGTTCGACTGGAGCTCGTTTAATTACATTATCTGGTTGTTTCCTCTTCTGCTGCCGGCTGGAATATTAACACCGGCAGCTGCTTATCTCACACACCAACTCCTAATGATGTCACATCGGCGGCGGGTGGGATGAAATCGTTGCATTCTTGCGATTCGGCACATTTGGATGGAAACCTGCCTATTGATCGGAGTGATTTATAGCAGCAGCCAGATATTCAGTCAGTGTGCCAACAGTCTGTCAGTTATCAGAGAGGGATTTCTGCCAGTCAGTCGGTCAATCATGAGGTCACTCAGTCAGTTTAGGCTGCAGAGATTGACACAGATGGACTCAACTCTGTGTCAATCTCTTTATTCCCACTAGGATTAACCCTCTGACTTCTAACCGCCTGTCTGCTTTCCTCTCCAACACACACACACACACTTCCTCTCTGTTCCTGGCCTCCTCCATCCTCTCTCATTGTCCCCTCCTCCTCCTCCTGTCATTATCAGGTAGAATACACAGTCTGTATCCACCTGCATCCCAGCTGGCGCTTCTCTTTTTCCACCTCACTCCTTCCATCTCTCTCTCTCTCCCTCCTTTCTTCTCGCTCCCGGAGGAATAGTGTTGTTGTGTTTTAGCTTGTCACAGCGGTTGAGCTTTTCCTCACCTATTCACAACAACTCACACACTCCAGACGAGGGAGCAGGTGTGTGCTGGAGTCTGCTGCCCGCCACCACACGCGTGTGTGTGTGCGCATAACGTGTGCGCGGTGAAATATTCAGCTGCCTCCGACCATTCCTCAAAAACGGGAATACATGTTTTTTCTCAGAGAGGAAGCTCGCCAGGAGAAGGTGTGTGTGTATCGGCCTTCGTATTATATTTGAAATCAATATGTTTAAACATTTTAATAAAAGTCTCCCTCAGTCTGTGGTGAATATCTCGCTCTGTTCACATTAGTAAATGTATCAGCGTTAAAAAATTTAAAAAGTTAAAAAATTTAGAGAACTTGGACGAAACTGTGTTTATTGGAAGAAACTGCAGCTTGAGAGGAGTCAGGCCAGTTAGATGAACAAAGTGTAACCAGGCTGAAATATCTCAGCAACAGAACAGTTGAAGGATGTAACAGAAAGCGTCAGAGTAACTGTAAATTTACAAAAAGATGGGGAAAGGAAGTTTTTGAACATTAAATGTCTTTTTACTATAGCACTGGACTTTGACCAAATACCTGGAAGTCTTTGCAGTTTTAGCATCCTAGCATGCCACACTAAGATGGTAAGCAACACACCTGCTGAGCATTAGCAACATTAGGAGGTAGAGCGTGTCATCCATGAATCAGATGGTCGGCGGTTTGATCCCCGCCGAAAGCTGCGCCATCGGGAGATATCAACAGCAAGCGATAAAACAAGCAGACGTGCGGACACATTTCAGATTTTATTAACTTTGTGGAAAGCATGAACTGGACAAGATGCACAGTGTGTGGAAAAATCAGATACATGGTAATCAACAAAGAATTTAAGGAAGCACATCAGCCGTTTTCAGCGTTAGCTAACGGCTACAACCATAAAAGATCCAGAGAGTTCGGCTGATCGAGCCACTCAGAGTTCACAATTTAAATTGTTTCATTTAATCTGGTTTAAAATAAGTTTGATCGTTCGAGTTCTGGCTGTTGTCGTGTTAGCTGTCGGCTGCTTTAATAAAACAACGTGGCACTGAGTGGTTCGCTTCAGTCGGACCGGCCTATCGAGAGGCTCCGTGTTAATCTGCTGTCCATTAGCTGACCTGCAGTCAGTGTCACCCGCGTGCTCGGTGTTCTGCTGGCGGGGTGACTTCATGCGGACTGGCCTGAGCTCTGTATTGTTTCCCACCGATCGCTCGAGGCCACGAGAGATTAGATCGGAGGAATCAGCTGGTTCTGTTCCTAAACTCTGTGTGTGTGTGTGTGTGTGTGTCCGGCTCACATGTAAGTCCAGACACTGACACACTGACCATGTCTTACATGCCTCCCTGCACATCGCTGACAGCACACTCACACACACACACATTTTGGGTCTGTGTCTCTCCTCCTCCGTCGCTCTCCTTCGCTCCCCCTCTCTCCATCCGTCTCTGTCCTGCTCTCGCCTTGTCTCTTGCTCTTTCTTTCTGGCCTCAGGAGATAACTCTGACACCTCTGGGATGGATGCTCTCTCACACATACACATACACACCTCCTCCACACATACATATAACACTCCTCCATTTGTGGCCCAGTATATATACTGATAAGCAGCCCAGGTCCTCCCTTGCTGCCTCTCATACACAAGGTAGAATAAGCTTTGTGTGAGTGCTAAGCGCCTGAGGAGCGCTATCTCCTACCTCCATAGTCTGGAGCCTGTTGTATAGCAGGGGAATAATAGGCTATAACTCACTGCTAAGCTATACTGGATTACAGTCAGGGGATGGCAATTTGTGCATGAGTTGCAGTGTGTGTGTGTGTGTGTGGAGATGTTCTCTTGTGTTTCATTGTGTACAAACTATTGTGAGCAGTGGTGGAATGTGCTTTTAATAGATTGGGTCCCAGCTAACAGTGTCCTGCTTACACAGCGAGTAGATTTAGGACGACTTTATCGTTTATCTGAGTCTCCGTCTGATGAATGTAAATCTCCGCCTACGCCGGAGGCGAAAATCTGCACATCTGTTCTGTGAATACTCAGTTCACCGGCGAGTTTTACCGTTTGTGGCGAGCAGGTTGGCGGTAGAAGGTTTATCGGAGTCTCCTGAAAATAGCTGATAATTGTCTGTGTGTTTATGGCAGCTTTATATATATATATATATACTTCTGTATCTGGGAAATGAAGCCATGCAGAAGTGCTAAAAACTGCAGTTCCTCAAACGTCCACTTGAGGCTGGTTCCAGAAGTGAGTCAGTCTCCATAAGTCCCCATGTTAGACAGCAGAAATAAACATGTTTACAGCCTGGTACAAAAAACAGTTTTGGTCTCTATAGCTAATTTCCCCGTTCATGACAACTGTACTGAGGGTGAATTTATATACAACTCACCTGTTCACATTATATTAAGGCTTAAAGTTATGCAGGATTAAGAGCGTGGGGGCTTTGATTGACAGGTGGGTGCAGTTACAGATGGCTTATTAGAGCACCCGGGTGTCATTCGGCCCGCCTCAGGTCAGCTGAGGCAGCACATTTCCTCAAACTGACATTTAAAGTAAATGTTTGAATGCAGGAGTCGTTCCACTTTGTTGGAAGCTCTTGTACTGGCTGTAAAGGATCCGAGCACTGTACTGTGCTCACTGAGTGTGAGTACATCTTTGTGCAGCGGCATCGGGTGGGAGGTTGAAAGTGGAATAGCACCCTTTTCCCCGTGATTCATCTCCTCTCAGCGCAGATAGAGGCGAGTAAATCGCGGGGCGCAGCGGGAAGGCAGATCGAGCCGCAGATCAGCATGTTGCTGGATTAGCTGAACAAATTTCCACGCGGCGCTGCTTCTGTGCCACTTGAGGCGAACAGACGCTCGCTGCAGTCAAAGAGGGAAACGGCTTGATTGAAATGGCTGCAAAGTGTAATCATTGATGTTTTTTCTAAGATATACATGCTATTAGATATCATTGATTTGATGTTCAGCTTGTCATACAAGCTGGCACAGAGTGTGACCCACTTCTGATCTATAAAGATGAAGCTGTGGCTGAATTTCATTCTGATCTAACGGAGCTACACTTGTGCAGATATTGCTTGTGTGTAACAGATTTTTAGAGTCTTGACTTCCTGCTTTAAACAGGATATTTTCTTTATGACAGCATTACTTTGTTTCTCAGCATGGAAGCTGCATGTACAGTAAATTCAGAAGTTATGTAGCCGTGAAGAAGAAACCTAAACACAGATCAACATTTATGTGCCTGTGTGGATTTCAAATGATATAAAAGTGTTTTCATCTCAAGCGCTGTGAGTAATATTCAGTAAATAAACAGTTGAAACTATTTAATCCTGGAAAAGATTATTAAAAGGCAGGTATGGTTTATTGGAAAGTTCAGCATGCTTCATGAAGATATTGTTCAGCCTGTGAATGCTTAATTAAAATGTGTGTGTGTATATTTGGAGGTGGATTTTCAAAATTGCTCCTACTGTGCTTTGAACAAGAAGAACATTTATACAGTTATAGAAGAGCCCAAGAGTCCAAAAGAAAAAGTTCAAACTGGTTTTCTCATTTCTCTTTAAAATCAGATGTTTTTTTAATCCCAGTACGATAAAAGACGTTGACAGTGTGTGTGTACTGTAAGAGCCATCTGGGGTTCTGGAGTGTATCCAGGGGCGCCAGCCTGAGGGAGAACAACAGACAGCAGATATGTGAAGTGTGTGAGGTGTCGTCACTGTCACTCGTCGCTGCACATGCTGAATGATAAAAGCTCACACGAGTTCAAGTGTTGGATAATAAGGAACAGAGCCGGTTCAGCGTGTTCTGATCATGTACGGCTCCCGGGTTCATCAGATCAGGCGTGCTTGAATCATTCGTTTCATTTTCAGTTTTTTATGAGCACATTTTTCCTGCGCCGTCTTAAAGGTTACGCTGTCTTTAAATTAATTCCTCCCTTTTAGAGATACGTGTTTCCATTTCACCGTTCCGGACCCTAAATTAGCTTTTAGGATTTTACAGCAGCTATTTTAGTTATCTCTCTCCTGCTGCTTTTAGCTCTGCCTCCCCAGAGCCTGAGAGTCACATCCAGCCCTCTCAGATGGAGCCTGATGTGAAATAAATACAGATGGCATATAAAGATGGATTATAGAGTGTGGATGTTTAACGGAAAGACCTGATCTGTGCGATATGGGTTTACAGATCTGAACCTCTGTGTCGCTTACACAAGCAGTGATGTGCAATGAAATAGAATTAATTAATTAATTAAGGATTAAAAGGCATGAAAAGATTCATCATGAAGGAAAATCTGTAAATAAACATCGATAACTGCCGTCTCCATCAGTTCTTTTGTTTTCTGCCCACTCTGCCTCCGCCCTTCCTTCCAGCGACATCACCACCTCCGCTAGCCTCTGCATCTCTATTAAGCTTTATTGCCGTTCTCCACCTGTCCACCAGATGCCCTCGGACTTTCCTCCTTCTGCTCATCTGTGTCTCATTTCCAAATCACCCTGTCAGTACACATAGCGGCCCGTTTTCCCCAGTCGGTTGCCAGATTGTGTGTATTTTGCATCCGCCTTAGCTTTTCCACCCGGCTGCTCTTGCCTGCCTGTTTCTGCCTGCCTGACCTTTTTCCTGATCCATGCACTGATGATTCGCTGCCAAACCCTTTTTGAACAAGTCTGTCTGTCTTGACTGCCTCTCTGGTTCTGACCCTCGTCTGTCTTTTTGGATTCGACTAAAGTGAACTTTTTATCTTAACCGTCTGTCTGTGAGTCAGGCTCTTGCTGTTTGGGAGCCATGATATGACAGTCTGGCAGCGAAGGAGAGTGGAGATGGGCTGAGCAGGTGAGGGGTGATGTGGGCAGAGGAGGTCAGGTGATGGAGGGAAACAGGGAGGTGTGCCTGGATCTGCAGTGACAGGGAGAGTTAGTGTATGGCAGAGTAAACACAGCAGGCAGCAGAATGGATATTAGAGGGTGGCTGGAGTTGTGACACATTTGGCAAATCGCCTCTTTATGACCCGCAGTGCACACGGACGCATCATTTGGGACTATTTGATTCTGTGTTTTTATGACTCCCACAAGGGAAGGATGAAGTATAAATTAATAGTGTTGAGAAAATCAACTCTTCTTTGCTCTCGCAAAAAGGTCAGACTGCTCGCTGCAGCTAAAAGAAGAAAATACACCTCCCTCCGTTTTCCTTTCCTCCCTCCCCTCCAATAATTTGCAGTCTTTTATAGTGTGCATAATTAATAATGTTTAGAATTATTATTTGGTTATAAGAAGCTGCACACTCTTCCTCTCTCTCTCTTTTGCCATTTGGCTGCTCTCCACGCAGCCCCTCCTTTCCCTGCCAGACCATAATATGAGCAGCGTTGTTCCCATGGCTACCACCAATCTAACCGGCCTTAATTGGAGCTCCTTAATGAAGTTTTCTGATAACAGCAGAGAAGATTGATGAAGGGAGGGAAGGAGAGGCAGAAACAGAGCAAGGGGAGAAGCGGGGCGGGTCGGATGTTGGCAAGGGCTTATGGGTCGTGTGTGTGTGTGTGTGTGTGTGTGTGTGTGTGTGTGTGTGTGTGTGTGTGTGTGTGTGTGTGTGTGTGTGTGTGTGTGTGTGTGTGTGTGTGTGTGTGTGTGTGTGTGTGTGTGTGTGTGTGTGTGTGTGTGAAAGTAGGAAGGGAAAGAGGATATTCTCGTTTCTAAGAATAGATTGTGGAGAGAGAGAAGCAACTGTGACGTGACGGTGTGTGTCTCAGCGTGTGTGTGTGTGTGTGTGTGTGCGTCTCCAGGCATTCTGTGGATCATTCAGTGTTTAATCCACCGCTTCGCCGCCCTCGTCATTCCCAAGTGGCAACATCCACTATCGGCCCAGATCCCCAAGGGAAGAGGTGGAGAAAATGGGAAAGGAAAGAGAGGAAAAGCGAGGGAGCAGAATTAGGAGGAGGGAAGAGGGACACACACAAAGGCATAAAACACGGAGAAGAGAAGATGAACGATAAGAAGACAAACAAAGAGGAAGGGAGATAGTGGATGTGGAGATGTGAGGAGGAGTGATGTAGAGAGAGGTGGAAGACGAGATAATCACTGAGACATGAAGAACAAGCGCGAGAGAGAGAGAGAGAGAGCGGGACAGATTTAGTCGTGGTAACAGCAGCGATGGGAGGATGAGAAACAAACAGGGATGAGTGAGAGAGTGAAGGACGGAGAGGGGAGATGAAGCGATAGAATGGATCTCTCCTCACTTCACTGGATTCCTTTCATGTTTCCAACTCATCATCTCCGCAAAGGGAATCAAAGATGAAATGAATAGTGTGATCTGGGGAGTGTGTGGGCGGACTGGAGGATGATTGTGTGTGTGTGTGTGTGTGTGAGAGAATGGGTGTGATTGTGTGAGCATGTACAGTACTCTGTGTGTGTTACCGTGAAGTTCTACTCTACAGTACTTTAGTATATGTTTAATACTTTGCCACATACTTTATGGAGTTAATATAATTGCTGTCTGGGTTCTGTTTACAGGCGAGACGGTTTTTATGACGCACTGAGCGTGCTCTGAAGTCACAGGGGGAGACTCAGGACGTACAAAGGACACTTCCTGCTGTATTTCATCCATTTTCAGGCGCCGCAGTAAATACACATATCATCCTACATTCATCAAAAATTCATACGGTCGAAGTTATATATGTTGTCCATGCCGGCAGGTAACGGCTTGCATTTCACTCACGTGTCTCCGAGCTGTCCGCTTCATGACAGCTCAGCGAGGTTCTTCAAAACTATAAACCTCAGTAGTGGAGGTCGTAATACTAACTCCTATTTTGAGGAGGGGGGGCATATATTGTATAAAACTGTGTTGCATATTAAACTGAGCCGTCCTCTGGACCCTCTGCTGCCCGTCTGAATGGAGATCAGCTGTTAGTGGATGACTGGTTGGTATTGGATAATGGATCCAAGGATGAGAGCTACCATAGTGTACGTTGAAGTGCTGGTCAGGTGGGCTGCACGTGTTGCCTTGTGTTGAAGCCGCAGAAACGTTCGTCTGTTTGCGCAATTAAAGGCTGCAAATCAATGCGTGTGCTTTAATCCCTTTTCTCTCGCCCTCCGGGACGTGTTCTGTTCTCTCGCTGAGCAGCACCTGATTCAACTTCATCCTGCTGCAACACGCACAGAGAAAAAACCCTTTTTATGCTGCAAAGTACCTTCAGCTGCAGTGCACGCTGTAAAGTGGGAGCAGGATTAATAGGTGGTGTAATAAAGCGAGCGTACACAGGGTTAGAGGTTATGAATTTATTAACTTAAAAAGTGGATTCGGTGTTAAGTTACTCTTTCAGCGTCCGTCCATTGAACATAAAGCGACTTTCACCTCCGTTCAGAACCTTCCAGTCCAGCTGCAGCGGGCCGAGCACGGTGTCGTCATCCGGCTGAATAATGTCGGAAAGATCGATCTGCTCAGCAGACAGGTTGTAGATGGAGGAAGGAAACAGCTGGTGTTTTTATTCGTGGAGGTCGCCCACCAAAGTTTTACACTGTATATATAATTAAACCAGAGGAGCTCAGTGAGATCTGAGGTCTTTGATTGATCATTATATAGTAAAAGTATGGAGAGATTTATGAGGTTTGAATGGCTTCCTGTGGAGATCACACTTCAGCAGGCACAGCGGAGGAAAATGAAGCGCTCAGGAAGAACTTCTACGCTCATTAACTGTTTGTTTAACTATTAACTATAGTCACCGGTGTGAAGGCAAGTTTAGAACAATTTAATAACACAAAATAGGTGCAGGATGGAGAGACAGACGAGATCCAGAAGCAGGAGGACGATCAAGACAGGCAGGAAGACGGCAGGAAGTTACAGACACGAGAGGGAGAAGTACAAAATAAAACAGGAAGTGCTAAACATTTCATAACCATGACTCGATATAATATAATACAGTATGTGGTAACAAGCTAACATGTCGCTACAGTAGTTCAATGAGAGAAACAGAGAAGGCACATGATGCATGTTTATGTTGACACGATGTCCGTTTATGATAATTGAGATGTACGTCAGCTGTTATATCGCACTGTAGTTGTTGTTAAAAGATAAACAGTGATTAAAGGAGCTGTTTAAAATGTTTTACTGTACTGTTTTATTGATATTAAAACAGTTCATGATAAATAATCCAGTCGTGTAACTGTACACAGACTCAGTTACAGATACTGAAGATATTTATGATGATGTGATTTTATTTTATTTTCTCTGTTCTATTTATTTAGTATTTTTTATTTTTCATACACTCACTGAACCTCGTAAGAGTGTCTGCAGTGTGTTCTTCCAGTCAGGCTAAAGGGCTACAAATATATTTAGATTTCTGGGCAAACATATGCTATTCTCTCCTGCAAATGAGTTTAAACCAACAGAAATCTTATGTGAATGTTTGTGTATGTTATCTTTTGTGCCATAGATGGTTATTATCTAGTGCCTGCTTCGCAGAGACTCAAATAAAAGCAAATACCCCATCTGTCAATAGTTAATTAAAACATGCGTGTATGTCAATGTGTGTGTGCATACATTATATACTGAAGTATACTTTTCAGAGTTTTGCAATCACTGAGCAGCACAATGAAGGAATGCATCGACGTGTATGCGTGCACGGAAGTTTTCTCAGAAATCAATAGGCCGTCTGTGACGCGCGCGTGGCGTAGTACTTTGTTTTCTCAGCCTCTCATTAGGGAGGAGCAGAGAAGGAGACGCAGGAAGGAGGGAATGGATGACAAAAGACAGAAAGAGGCAAACAAAGAATATTTCTTCTCCTCCTTTTTACCCTCCTGTCACATCTGTCTCCTCGCCCTCTGCTCCTCCCTTCACCTCTCACTCCCCACATCATCTTCCTTTCATCGGTCTCCATCTGTCAGCTTAACCTGGATGGCTCACACACACTTACAGCTACAATAAAAAAGCATCTCCACACACACACACACACATACACACACACCTGAACTCTCTTCCTCGTTGGCACGATCACACACTTCTTTTTCATTTTAAAAAATCTCTGCTGGCTCTGTTGGCTTCAGGGACGCGTCATGTCTTCCTTTATATTAGCTGCTGTCTCCAGCTCTCTGTCTCCATTCATCCATCTCCACCTGGCAGACTAGATTATATATCTGCTCATGTCCAACCGGGAGATGTCTTCACTTGGATTATAAATTTCATTTCCTGTCCATCCATCCGTCCAACCTGTCCATCCTCACCTCCATTTATCAGATTCCTTGAGCCTGTATCCGTCCATCTCTGCAGACATGTGCGAGCTGTAATGGCGGCTTATCTCCGTATTTTACACTTTGGATCTGACTCCTTCTTCCCGTCGCTCTTGACTGCAACGCTCTCATCATATTTCAGATCATTCTGAATGGTGAAGAACATGTCTGTCATAATTCAGAGGATATATTCAGTGACATGAGAGCACAAGAAGAAGACTCACAGCGTTGGTGTACTTTATTTTAACACCTTTTCCTTCAGCCTCATGTTTGGCACATAACGTAAGTCTTCATATTTCCCATCACAAACTCTAACCAGCGTTCAGTCTCTGTCTGGATTGATTGCTTGCAGTTTGGCCTTGGCATTTCAATTACTGTAAATGTAACATTGATCTCTGTTCTCCTCTCAGACCTTCCTCTTTGTCTGTTGCTCTTCTTTGTTCTTCTTCACTTGATTGTCTTCACTGCGCAGAATAAACATGTTGGAAGGTGTTTTCACTGTTCCACCGTCGGCCATTGTCAAAGCACAGAAGGATATTCTTCTACGTTCTTCTTATTGTCAGAAAATGCCATGAAAAAAGATCAAAACCAACATGTTGTTAGTTTTTTTCCTTCCATGCTGCGGATCTCAGCCCGACGGTTCCAACAGAAGATCTTTAAAGACAAACCACAGATACAGTTTGTAGTTTCATTCTGAAAGCAGCTCAGACAGCTGGTGATTGTAGTTTTCAACAAACAATCAAACAAGACTAAACAGTGCATCTGTTGGGGATTCATATCAGCTGCACGGGGATGATAAACTGCAGTGTGTGCGTTCATGCTAACAAACGAACACCTCACCCACGTCAACAGCGTGGCTCACGAGTTTGGACAATAGCACTCCGTGGCACGGTGAGACGGTTTGAGACACAATAAGAGAAAATATCAGACTGTCATTTAAGAGATATTTGCAGTTGGCTCAAAGCAGATTTCTTAATAACACAAAGCAAAGTACAGAGCTGCCACTCAGCGATGCTTTATTTGTTCATGGCAGCTAAATGCAGAATAAAACTGTATTTAATCTGCGAAAGCAAACACACATAACTTATATAGTTTCTATGTGTTTAGATCAGCTTCAACAATTCAAGAAACCATGAATCCAGCGAGTGCAGAGTGAGCTGAGCTGTGAGTTTATCTCCGTCAGACTACATGATAATGTTTTCGCAGTGATCCAGACCTCTCGCAGGCTGTTTGATTTAAACCAGCTCTATCAATATATTACATAAAAGAGTGTTCCTGTTTCAAACTTTGTCACCTCCACATGAATTTTAATGAACACTGAATCACTGTGGCTTTTTTACTCTTGACTAACTTTAACCGGGAACCTCTGACATGTGCAAATTATTCAGCATTACGCAGCGTGGTGCGTTTGTGCGGTGATATATATTCCAGTACATTTTGGCTCTGCACCGCCGCCTGTTTGATTTGAGCTGAAACAATGACTGCGAGGTGAACGCACTGAATTGTAGCTTTAAGGTCTCAAAGGGAGGCTTCAATATTTTTAAAATTGAGGAGCCGTGAAATGTGTAATCCTTCAGGGGCAATGTATGTCCATTAGAAGTGCTTGTTTTGGCCTCTAAAAGGCTCCGATTGTTATTTTAAGTGTCTGACAGCAGAATGGAAAGGAGCCTACAGAGATATACTGTACGCCTTTTAAGAACCAGTGTGATTCTTTCTGTTTAACCAGAAACATCTGTTACATTTTGCATCAGAACAATGGAGTTGTTGCCTCACTTAGTTAGTGTTTGCTTGGTTTGTGCACCTGGATGCTCAGCACTCAAAAACAGAAAAACACCAAAGATTCCCTTCAAGTCGAGTCCAACCTGTTTGTGCTGCTGTGGACAAAGTTTGGTTAGAAGGGGGTACGAACAAACTCTATGAGGTTCAGGGAAACAATGTTGTTTGCATTAAAATGACTTCTTAGGGAAGCTGTGTCATCACGGTTACAAAAGTGAACATGTGGTTCAGCGGTTTGGTATTCTGTTGAGCCATCCATCCACCCCGACCTCCTCCAGACAGACCGATGCTGTTCCTCTTCTCGGGAGGACAGTCTGGTGATGGAGGGCTGCAGAGGAGTGGTGCAGACTTTGTTGGAGCTTCATTGTTCAGATTGAAGCATGTGCAGAAGACAGAGGCTGTTTTTCATTGTGAAGGAGGGAAGTTTGCTCGCCCGTGTTTGTATGAACGTGACATCGTGACATCGCAGAGTGTGATGTGGGAGCTCGAAGCTTTCAGTGCACTGACGATGAAAACTGACTTTTCAGATACGTTCACAATACTTTCATATTGTTCCAGTCACATTCATTTATTCTGGAAGAGTGTTTTTACATTACGTGTTCAGCGCGGGATCTTTGAGTTTGTGTTGACGTGTCCAATTAATTTCTGTCTGCTAAGTGCTGAGTGCTGTAAGTACAGAGAGGACAGCAGCCTCTACACTGAGGCTCTTCCAAATTAAAGGTGAAAGCCGGCGCTTTAACCTCACTCATGTTTTCATTGTTGATCTAATTTGTCGGAGCACAGAGTCAACAACAAAAAAAATGTGCTGCTGTCCGTGATAACTAAAGTCTCAGCCAGGCAATCGCACACTCGCGTTCTCATTCCTTCCTCTGCTTTGTTCTTTGGGGAGCGTCTTTCAGGCGGTGCACATGCCGTTATATAATCCCCGGAAGAATGAGTTTTTCTGTGTTTGTGGCCATTTGGGTGTCAGATTCTACCTGTAATCCCAGTGAATAAGTGTGAGTGTGAGTGAGTTTGTTTTTCCAGGAATTGTATTGTGTCATGTCACGTACTGCATGTGGTCCACCTCTCCTGAGACTACGACACGTTTTATTACTTCTTCTACGAGGAGAGGAAATGCACTGAGTCATATTTATCTACAAGGCTCTGCTTTTGAAGCTACCCCTGTACTTAAATCCAGTAATTATGGGATTACCATACCATAAGGGATTACTGATCACGGCACTGGGTAGTTGTAAATACTGAGGAGAAATTAAAAAAGAGAACTTTTGGTGTACCTGGATGATTTTAGAGCAGTTTTATAGTAATCCTGTTTTCTGTGATGTCTGTGATTGTTTTGCGCTGAGCGCTTTCTTTGTCAGCTTCTAGACTTTTCCTTGACACAGTTGTGATTTCTTTTGTGGAGACGTTAATCTCAAAGGCAAACCGAACAGAAAGAATAATACATAAAGTCAAAGTGTCATACTGCGAAGGAGAAAAAGTGGAATTCAGTCACAGTTATACCTTACAGCAACAACAATGTGACTTTTCTACCATTAAACAACAGATTTAAAATCATGCTGATGCCACACTGACGTGTAATCCGGTGAACTGTGCTGTGCTGTAAGATCACCTGCGAGAAGTCACACACCAACAACTACTCCACTGATTTTATGGAGAAGATGTCCTCTGTCTGGTGGCATCAACCGTCCTGATGGACAGTAAAGTGAACTGCTGCTGTTAGCTGATGTCAGCTCAGTTTGTTAGTCAGGCTGCCTGGATTGTGAGCTCACAGCACCGGGGGGGTCTTAGAGTTCGTACCACAGCTGTTTTGGAAGAAGAAGAAGAAGAAGAAGAAGAAGAAGAAGAAGAAGAAGAAGAAGAAGAAGAGAATAAGAAGAAGAAGAAGAAGAAGAAGAATAAGAAGAAGAAGAGAAGAAGAAGAAGAAGAAGAAGAAGAAGAAGAAGAAGAAGAAGAAGAAGAAGAAGAAGAAGAAGAAGAAGAAGAAGAAGAAGAAGAAGAAGAAGAAGAAGAAGAAGAAGAAGAAGTTTTCAACCAGAGTCAATGTATCCAGGCTCAGCTGCCTCTGTGGACATTATGACAGAGGTGAGACGACAGAAGAGGACGTTGACGACAGAAGCTAAGAGAGGAAATAAGAGGAAATCTGGGACTGACTTTTCGTGGTTGGTGAAATAAAGGACAGAAAGACGGAGGCCGAGCTGGACTGACTGCTGTTAGTACAGAGTCTAAGTAGTAAATAAAGAATATCAGTGCTGTCAATCAAAGTTTCTTTAATCCTGTGTCCCCTAAATAGATCAGCAACTGGTGGGGGCTGATATTTTTGGGACATGTAGCCTTAATCTTTTATCGCGTACGCAGCCTTCAAGTGCGTATTAAAGATGCCTCGACATGGTTTGCGTTTTAAAACAAGTCAGTTGGAAACATTGAAAAGTCAACAGGAGACTGCGCTTTCCCGAAAATACATGCCAGCTAATGCCAGCTGGTAATATCTGCAGCTGATGGGCGCCAGCTAGAAATGAAAAGCTGCTTTTGTTTGCAGCCAAGGACCCGCACTTCTGGTGAGTCTGTCACCATTATCGGTGTGAGTGTATGCGCGTTATGGCGAGGGGAATACTTGGCGGGTGGGACGGTGAGGCGGACGAGGCTGAACGAATGATCAATTGTCCAGTTCCTCTGTTTTTCCTTCCAGGGTTAAAGGAAACACTGGCTCCTTTGAAGCAGTTAGCCTGTGTAAGACTTCGGCTTAGTGGGTGTTTAAAGCAGCAAATAAAAGAGCCTCGATGACAAAGGGATGAATCACTATTGTGTTTTATCAATTGGCAGCAGAAAGACAGCAGTGTAAAAATAAAAGACTTTTCATCATTATTTCATGGATTATTACCGGTACTGCTACATATGGTACAATAGATATGGCCTTAAAATCCATCCTCCTCCAGGATCTCTTTCTTCATTTTTCACCTTATTGTCTGTATTTTTCTTTTCTTTGTACTCCTCCGCTTCCTCCCGGGCTCTGAACCGGGCTCAGCTGAGCGCTGTCACGCACTGTCACTCCTTTATTTCATCACTCCATCATTCCTTTTGCCCCTCCGCAGATCTGGGTATTCATCTGTCCGTCCGTTTGTCTGCTCCCTTTAGTCTGACAAGTGGAAATGACGAGGAGAGACGGCGAGAAGAAGGGAGGCGATCGGAGAGATGGGGAAGGAAGAGAGATGCAGGGTAGAGGCTTCGGGGAATGAGTGAGAGGCGTTTAAGACACAGAGAGACACAACAAACTGAGGAAGAGGATGAAAGTGGGGAGAGGTGGTGGAAGAGAAGGCTGCTACAAACAGGCTGTCAAAATGTTGACTGTTGTCCATGACAACAAAGGCTTTCCTGTCAGTTAGATTAATACAGAAAAGGTTTACGATAAAAATGTATCCAAGAAAAACAGGAAAAAAACAGATTCATTTGTTCAAATGCAAAAAAAATAATAATAATAATACATATATTTAGATTTCACTGGGAAAATGATTTTTGTGGCTGCCACAAAATCGAATGTCAGAATCAAAGTTTGAAGGAGCAATTTTTATTGTTTTGCAACTATTCGGTGGAAAAACAGCCCCGAGTTTAAAGAATGAAAGCAGCCGTGTGAAGGTGGATCTGTGGTGGGAGTCTGTTGCTTCAGGTACCGCTTAGATGTTGAAGTTTGGAGTTTTCCAGGCTTTTTATCAGGTGCTATGTCAGGATTTTACAGCTCCGGACTGCCACATGGACAAACGGCAGAGATGAACCGTCCACGTCACTTTTCATCAATCCAAGTTCAGCTTTTTCCCAGATGTCATCATGAACAATACCCAAGGATTTACTCCACCAGCTCAGTGCCAACACGTCTGATTTGAGCTCGTGCAGGACTAAGAGAAGTCTTTCCAAAGCTTATTATCACGAAGCTGCTACGATAAAGTTAATCATCATTTAGTTTTTGATACATTTAATTAGAGGAAGGACTTATCACACCAGGATACAAAGGCATCGATGACAGGCCTATTATGTTGCTCCTCCCCTTGAAGAAGACTTATAATCACAGAATCATCCACAGATTTGATAATGTGTCTGTTTGTGTGGAGTTGTGGAGAGCTGGAAAAAAGCCGTTTAACCTCACACGGTCAAGAAATCCAGCCGGCGAGATTCAAACGCATCTTTTAAAAGATGAATTAGCTGTAAGCGACAGCCTGGTGTGAGTGTTTGTTCCCTCTAGGTGGCGATACGTTAGAGTGCTCTGCCAGACCTGTATGCAAATTGAAAGAGATCAAGGGATTTCTCCACCTGAGCTGAAACCTCGTTTTTAATGAGCTTCTCCAGTGTCTTCATAATTAAAGATGTCAACACAACTGGCCTGAAGTCTTTTAATGTCACGGGGGTTTTAATCTCAGCAACTGAGATAATTGTGGAATGTTTCCATATCTTAGCATAAAAAATAACACGAGAGACGGCGAGCAGATGCTCGGCACATGTTTGGAGAACCTCGGCCACAGATATTATCAGACTTACGACTCTCGCCTCTGCTGCACTCGATAGTCTGAAGTCTTTTTTCACACTTGTGATCAGCAGCCAGATCTGGAGGAGCCAGGTTTTATCCCTGTACCTGAGTTTAGTCTGTTTGATTTAACTTCAGTGAGCTTAGCCTCATTAAAAGCACTTTTCCTTTTTTACGAATCAAACCACGACGAGCTCATGGTTTGTTGTCTGAGGGTGACTTCGCCATCAGTCAGGATCATGAATGTGGACTTCATCGACGGGTAAACGAAGCGTTCACGTCCCATTTTCCACCAACACACCTGCAGTCTTTCCTTTCCGTCCTTTCCTAACACACCGATGCCAAACTCTGTGACGCCTGCGACAACACAGATCTGATACAGTGACATCTGACAAAGATGTCTCTCACCAGTACTGACTAACGTTCATGTTTGTGAGTGAATCCTGCGGCTGCTGGTTTGGTTTTTTTGTCTCGTATCCGACTTTTTGTTTTTTGGTGGCGTCGCTCCGTGAAACACGTTTGGACTTCATCTCCCTTAACAATTAATTTCCTGTTTGTTTTCTTTCACTGCCCGTATTAAGTTTCAAGACTTTAATCATCTGTGTTCAGATGATAACAGGCTGCTTTGAATCCTTTTAATTACTGCCTTTTATTATTCCATTAGTTTGTTATTTAAATTTGCGCTGAATTCAGCGAGGATCAGAGGTCACGAGGCCCGAGGCGGAAAATCACACGTGAAATTTCACATGCTGCCTTTGAGACTGAAACAAAGGGCACAGACACGGAGGCACATCCTTTTTTATATTCTGCCCTTTCTCCTGAGTGCAGCCACTGTCCCCTGTAGGCCACCGTAGATGATTCATGATAACTTATGACTGGGCGATTCCTTCCAGCGTGCTCCGGGTGTGAAAATGAAATGGTTTCTGAATAGAAAACAAACTGTTTTCGCTGCCCGGAGCAGGGGAACATATCTCTGTTTATGCAATGCTATATGGTGATTTAGAATAGAACAAATGTCACTGACAGACTACAAATAGACTGTTTACTTACCAATGCGTGAGCCGATTAATTCATAGGTCAAGAAAAATCCCTGGAGAGGAACAAAATGCTTTAAAATCAGAGCGAGTGGATAAAAAAATGTCCTCTGGAAGAGAGTGTACTTTCTTACCTGGCTGTAAAAAAAAACTAAATTTGACTTTCTTCCCTGCAGAGAGGGACGACGGCAGATAAAGAGAGATAGCAGAGAAACAGCGTGTGTGTGTGTGTGTGTACTACCTGCTTTTGACGGATGTGGGGTGAAAGGCGAAGAGAGTGGGCGGGCGGCCAGCCCCACGGCCCTGACGCACTGCCTTGTGGGTAATGGCCACTGATGCGTAGCGGGCTGGTTGTCATTCTCAGGGGTCCAGCTCCATTAGAGAGAGGAGAAGTAGGCTGTGTGTGTGTGATGGAGGTGTGTGTGTCCGGTATGTGTGTTAGAGGAGGAGAGATGTTGTGTGTTTGAGAGGATCTGGCTCCATTAGGGAACAGCTCATGAGATGCTGTGTGTACATACAGGGCTGCATACAGATACCATGTCCATGCCTGTGTGTGTGTGTGTGTTTATTTTAAGATAATGTGACTGTGTGTGTGTGTGTGTGTGTGTGTGTGTGTGTGTGTGTGTGTGTGTGTGTGTGTGTGTGTGATATACCTACTCCATTAGGAGCTACAGTAATGTGGTCCTGGTTTTAGAGATGATCAAACAGCTTTCATGTCTCCTCCGTTCTCTCTGCCTCTTCACCCCCTCTCTCCATCACTCTCTCCATCACTCTCTCTCTTTCTATTCTTTCTCTCTCTCTCTCTCTCTCTCTCTCTCTCTCTCTCTCCTCTCTCTCTCTCTCTCTCTCTCTGTCTGTGTGTGTGTGTTTCTCTCTCTCTCTTTGTCTCTGTTCTTCTTCGTCTCTTTCGTCTCACTCACTTCAATATTCCCTCTATCCTCTTGTTTCTTTCACTCTCCCACCCTCTCACTCCCTCCTTCTCTGTCTCTCTCTCTCTCTCTGTGTGTGTGTGTGTGTCTCTCTCTCACATACACACTCACACACACACTCACACACACACACAGATCTATATCAGCACCCAGTGTGGAGGGAACTACTTTTCTTTTTGACAGAGGGCTAATGGGACTTTCTGTCTCGTCAGGACAATTACCCACCTGTTGGATCTCTATTACACACACGCACACACACACACACACACACACACACACACACACACACACACACACACACACACGCACACACACACAAACACACACACAGGCGTCCCCACCCTGCAATAAAACTCTTATATTATTCTGTCACCTGACCAACCTCAGTAGTGCACACTGGTACAAAAGTTATCACAGCCTATCACAGCCCTGGTACTTATTTCATTTTAGTGTGTGTGTGTGTGTGTGTGTGTGTGTTCATCCATGGTTTGTATGACCTGACATCACACACACACACACACACACACGTACATCGCCTGTATTTCGTTCTGTATTTTCAAACACAGATTTTTTTTCTGTAAAGAGAACTTCTCTCGTTCGTTACTGCGAGCCTGCTGATTGGACAGCGACCTTGAGAAAGGGGGAGGACGGGTGAGGGTGCGGGTGAGGGTGAGGGTGAGGGTGAGTGAGAGCTTTAATGCAATTCAGAGTTGATATAGTGAGACTGTCCTCCACTGTGCCGCATAATAGGCTATAGTGCTTTCCATTTAAGTCAAGGCTTCAGTTTAGTTGAATTAAACCAAATCCAATCAGAGGCAGACTGTGGGGAAATCACCTCAGTGTATAGATTGGAGACACACACACACACACACACACACACACACAGAATATACTAAATCACAGTGTGTTCATGAAGATGTTGAGTCCAAAGGCTGTATTGAGGCTAAATGTTTTCCTGTGCTTCATGCTGGAGCGCCGTGTCCTTCTGTTCACAACTCATTTGCATTATCACGTTTATTTATTTATTTTATAGGAATGCTGCCCGGATATTTATTTTGTGTTCATCAATATAATGAAAGAAATCGAATGTATGTGCAGAAATGTTCACAGCCAGCGCTTCTCATTTGTTTTCCCGCCAACTGGCCCACTGCTGGCAACTTATACACAACATGTTAGATCATATTAGGAGGCTGATATCAGACAATCTGCTGCTCCTTTCATATGCAGTGATCCACACATGACGGAGAGCCTGTCTGTGCGTAATTTAAAAGAACAACCAGCTAAAGGTGGAAACCTGACTGCACCCGAGCATTATTCAACCACTGCGGGCGAATAGAAAGCAGATTATTTAGATAGAAATGTTCTTGTGTCGAGTGCAGGCATTTAATATTAATAAACATAATATTAAGTGTTTCCTGGATGGAGTAATAGAGCTTGATGAATTGCTTTATGGTTATGTTTTCTACTAGAATACTCGCGGAGGGTCGGGGCTCGGTTAAAGACTGAAAAGGTCAAAGCTGACTTCAAGTACCAAAAGACGACACCCACTTCAGTCTGCATGAACTGAACTCTGGCCGCTCGTAGGCAGCAAAACAAGGAGAATATATAAGTGATATAATGCAGCAGAGATGCAGGCTCATTCATGTGGAGTCCAGTTTCCACCACCTTCTCTTAGTGCGGCTATTTTTGGGCTCCACCAGCTCTTCAGGAAAAGATTTGGCTTTTTAGACGTGTGACGTTCACAAGCTCTTTCCTAACTGTGTCTGTCTGGCGTTCAGCGCTGGGCAGGCACGGTGTGTATATTTATATATGTTTAGTATATCTGAAGTTGAAATGAAATAAATGAAACAGTTGACAAAACCAAAACAATCAGCTAAAAGATGCTAAAATGTTCCATAGAGGAGAAAGTTGTCTGACAGTTCTGCGATGTTTCTATCATAAATAGATTGATGCATCAGTGTTGTGGAAGCCTGAACCTGCAGTGACGACACCACCGGAGCTTTGTCTGCAGCGTTCAGGTCGTGACGTCTGTCTGTGTGCAGTGAGGACTGTCACACTCACTGGATTTGGAAGAAGAGCAAACATAATCCATGCATTAATTCTTGAAAACATATTTGCCAAATCACATTTGTAGTATTTCAACACTGGATGGTTTCTGTCTGTAGTTTTATGTTTCGTCGGTGTGTGTTTTCCACTCGAGCGCGGAGAGAAAGACTCGCTCCGACTTTTAAATTGAGGATTTTTCCTCCAGAGCTCCTAAATTCTAAATGAGATATCTCCAATTTAAAAAGAGAATGCGTCTCCTGCTGGTAGATGGTTATTGGTGGCACGAGCGAGAGACACTCTCACGCAAAGACCTTTCCATTCAGGAGTGCCACGGAGCGTTTGAGAGGAGCTGACCCCATTTAAAAAGTGATTGATGGTGTGAATATAAATCATATTGGCGGCTCTTAAGGCGCTGTGTCTTTGTAAAAACCGGTGCTTGCTAAGTGGTGATAACCTTGAGGATACAATTGTTCAAATACTTCATTCAAATACTTAATTTATGGCACCGTTTTTTACAAAATGGACGTAGTGTAATGGCTCATAAAAAAAACAACACGAGGAATTCATGGCAATTATACCGAGCGGCACCGTCCACGTCTGAGCACATTCTCACACGAGCCGTTAAAAGCACTTGACCATGGACCTGCAGCCCAATCAAACGCTTCTATCAGAGATGTTCAATTTGCATGTTAATTCAAACTGACCCTTGAGTTTTATTTTCCTAATGAACATCCAGCAGTAATATTTTTGTCTAAAAGATCCAGAGTCACGCCTGATAACGCGGGTCAAGGTGTCAGCCTCAAATCACACTCTGAACGAGTTCCCGTCATAACAAATAAATCCAGCAAGCACATGATATCACGCTGCATTCCTTCCTCCCGCACACACACATCAGGAGCGGTTTAAAAGTGAGTGTGTGTCTGCTCAAGGACGGGAGGAGCCGACGATCCGACAAATATCTGTTCACGTGGAACAAAAAATGATTTTGGTGGTTGAATAAAACGGATGCGTCTCACCCAGAAGGCCAAACAGAGCAAATCAACGGCTAAAATTAAACTGAAATTTGATTCAATCAGCCAACAGACAGCAAACGTCTTTAAAAAGTTCGGATTAAACAGGAATTCAAAAAGGTTTTGAAGTTAATAACTTTACCTGATAAACCAATTATCCTCCGCTCTCTGCCATCCGTGCCTCTTAATGCACGCCGTCCATTCATCCTGTCACTGCTCCTTTCATCCTCTTCAACCCTTCCTCCTCCTCGTTCCTCTCTGGTAACGTCTGCAGCTACAAGTGGGCTCAGGTGACAAGGTGTCCTCACCCATGACCGGGAGCTTCATCTGATCGGGATCTTTCCAAGCACAGGCAGTCATTTGATCTCATTTGCTCCACAGATCGGCACATGCTCGACCTCGACCCTGTTTCTTCTGTCTGCATTCAGCGTGCGCTCAGGTGGAAGAGGCACTTGATTGTTGTGCATTATTAATCCATGCAAAGTAGTAGCAACTAATGGAGTGTTAAAATAAGTATCATGTGCCTCTGAGAAGCAGCAGTGCAAAGCTTAAATACAGTCCTGGAGTAAATGTTGTCAGCTGATGTTTTGATGCTTTGTAAAATGCCTGGTGTGTGTGTGTGTGTGTGTGTGTCGTACTTCTGTCTCCACCTGTCTGTGCCAGATGATCAGCTCACTCCTCCGCCTCCTGCGTCAGCTCAACTGCAGCATCTGTTACGTTTAAGTTTCTTTCTGGAGTTACGGACTTCATAGTTTGGTGTCAGTCATCAAGACGATTGCCATGATTCTGGACAGATTCTTTTAGACCTGACTTTAGATCCGAAAGCAAAAACAAGCTTATCCTGAATAATTAATTACTTTCACATCATGTTTTTGTTGGTGGAAGTCAACGATAAAGACGCGACTCGTCGACGAACTGCAGGAAACAAGTCAAGCAGGAGCGGCTCGATAAAAATACATCCCTTGTTGTTGTCTCATCTGAATACATCTTGAATCCAAGGAGAAGGAAACACATGTGAGGCCCAGACGTAGACCTTTTACTCACAACGCCTTGCGGCATCTTGTGCAAACACGTTTTCAATCATGGTTGACCCTCGTGGAAATGAAACCTCTAACCCCGGCAGCCTCGGTGCGTGGCTCCTTTAATCGATCTACAGCAGAAAACGAAGCCGAGTGTGACTCCGTCGGTCGATACCGCGAGCCTGTTTCAGCTCATTCCACCAACTTCTGCAACTTCAAACTTCTTTTTTCGTTGTTGTTGTTATTTGCTGCCACCAGTTTATAGCCTGTAAAAACCCCACATGTCCAACACACACACACACACACACATGTATTAGTGCGAGCAGATGCCAGCCTACAGGCTCTTCATTGGGTTAGCCAGAGAACTAAAGGTCACTACAAATTACAAGTGGTCAGCTTGCCTCTGTCTACAGCGATCAGAACAGTCGCACTGACTCTGTCAGCAAAGAATTACACCGCTGACCTTTTTGTGTTTACGTGTGTGTGTGTGTGCATGAGAGAGAGTGTGTGGATGTGTGTGTGTGGACATACGTGTGTTGTGTCTTTATTTAATTTCTGTGTGCGTTTTCCACGTGTGTGTGCATTCATGGTTATATTGATATGTTTGTGTGTTTTCATGGATTTATTTTTTTATATATCGCTCTGTGTGTGTGTGTGTGTGTGTGTGTGTGTGTGTGTGTGTGTGTGTGTGTGTGTGTGTGTGTGTGTGTTTCTGTCTGTCTCATCCCATTCCAGTCGTACCTTCAGGTCATTGGCATTCTACCCGGGCCTCACACTCGTAGTGACACTGAGATTATTACTGTTACTGCCCTTTGTTATTTACTTCAATCTCTGTCTGGTGTGTGTGTGTGTGTCTGTGTGTGTGTGTGTGTGTGCGTGTGTGTGTGTGTGTGTGTGTGTGTGTGTGTGTGTGTGTGTGTGTGTGTGACTGACGTAGATCTTGAACTTGAGGAAAGGATTTTTAAGACGAGCAGCAGTGTTAATGCGTGCTTTGATTTTCTTTATCATTTACACCATTTTGTGTCTGTGTCAGCGTGTTTGTCGCCTCGCTGCTTGACTCTCGTTGTCAGTGGACGGTTGACGCAGTTGCGAGCGTGTTGTTCTACGAGCGTCTATATTTACTGTGTGTGTGTGTGTGTGTGTGTGTGTGTGTGTGTGTGTGTGTGTGTAAATGATGCAGTCAGGGAGTAAAGGTGTGCGTGTCCACGGCGTTTGCTTATCGCCTTTGCAACATTTGTTGGTTGTGTACACGACACACACTTCATTCCACGGCTGTGTACACGTCCATACGATCTGCTGAATACATGATGAGTGTCAGTGCGAGCTAACTCAACAAAGAAACAGCGTGAAACTACAATAAGCTACGTTCAGGTGTGATCAACGGTGTAGCTGGCTGCTGCGTGTTGGTGACCTGGCTGACATTTAGTCTGTCAGAGAAGTTTGCAATCAGCACAAACACACGAGCAGAGCTGAACATATTCACCAAGGTGGTGTCACACTCTGAAACTGGAGGTGTTAAAGTGTTGCTTTAAATATATACATGTGGGTGTATTTTAGCTGTTTCATGTTTATGCAGTTGGACTTGAGTATTTATATTTCTGTGCTTGATGGATCTATGCAATGTAAAGTAGATCATGTTTATTCAGGTGTGTGTGTGTGTGTGTGTGTGAGATTGATTGAGGGCTGAAGCACGGTAATCATCAAGAGTGTAATGATAAGCTTCACAACTCAGTCATTTCTCAGTTTTGTCTTTTTCTTTCTTTCTTTCTTTCTTTCTTTCTTTCTTTCTTTCTTTCTCACTAACTCACCACCGACTCTCTCTCTCTCTCTCTTTCTCTCTCTCTCTCTCTATAGCTCCCTGCTCTGCTCCCTCTTTCCCCACCCATGAATAATCCATCCACCCAAGGCTGCCTATGAAATAACGAAAAGTTATGGAGCGCTTTACGAATCCCCCTCTCCCTCCCTCCCTCCCTCCCCCTCTCCCTCCCTGCCTCGCCTGCTGTAATCAGGATGCCTCTGCAGAGTTGCGCCTCAGTATGACAATCTGCATCCCTCATGAGCAGGGTGTGTGAGCGTGTGTGTGTGTGTGTGTGGGAGAGAAGGAAAGTGTGTTTTCCTTGCGGGACAGCGGCTACAATAAAAAGCAGTGAGATGTGTGTGTGTTGACTGTGTGTATTCTGGGGATATTTTCATTAACGTTTCTGCCCGGTGAGGTCCGTGCTGTGTGTTGTTTGACGATGCATTTAAAATGATGGTTGTACGTGTGAGAGGGGGGAGAGGAAATGGCAGAATGGGGGCAGAACAGCACCGCATCTGTGGTCCTATGGCATGCATGCATGCCTGAAGGCACACACACACACAGCGGATTCATACTCAGGATGCATATTACATGCAAAACCTGTATAAATAATAACAGGCAGTGACATACATGTAAACACATGTAGATACAGTGTATGTGTGTGTGGCAGATGGCAGTACAGTGAGAATGCCAAAGAGCGGGAGAACAGCAGGGGGAGGAGGACGAGGGGGGAGGACGAGGGGGGAGCAGCTGAAAGCCAGATGGACGGATGGAGGTGAGAAGCATAGAGGCAGGTCATCTCTTCATAACACCCACGGGATGCGTAATGGAAGCGCTCACTTCTTTAACTTCTCAGGCCGTCAGAGTCCAAAGTTTAGAAGACAGTTAAAAAGTCACATTATGTGCAGTGCTGACTAGATAAGGTGGCATTAAAGACAAACTGCAGTTCCTCAAACGTCCACTTGAGGCTGGCTCCAACTTCACAGCAGAAATATGACAGCAGATGTGATTCACTTCATGGAAAAGAACAGCAGCAACCTCATTTAAAAGGGCAGCGGGTCACGCAGAAGGTCAGGATTCACAGCTGGAAAACAAAGCGACCTGATTTAAATCATTGCTGCAGGATCTGAGCAGATATGTTCAAACAAACACAAAGCACGCAGATCCAATCTCAGAACAGCAAAACCAAGAAATCCCGGCGAGCATTCCCATATTAGGTCCGTGCTGCAGTCAGCAGCGGCAGCATCATTCATTTATCAGGCATCAGCTCCATGCTGATGTACATACATGGAACCCGGCGAGCAAACATGGAGGAGAAACTGCGTCGCTGAAAATCACGTCCTCCCGCCGCAGCGGCTCCATGTCTGCACTCGTCTCTGTGCAGAAGCAGAAACATTACGTGAGACTGGAATTCAACAGGAGAGCAGCATGAACCGTCTGTCTGCACCGTGAATCAAGTGATAAACTCCGGGTCGACTGCTCGAGAAGAAAACAAAAAGAAGAAGACGTTTCTCGTGCTCACATCCATTTTTCAGCAAATATCCATCCATAAGACCGTAACACAGATCCAAACATAGGTCACCATAGATGGATGATGCATGTTGCTGCTGCAGCCTCCTGATGGAGAGTACTCTGCTGGCCTGAATGTACAATATCCCAACGATTAAACGGCCATTTACTGGAGAAATCTGACATAAAATATTGATTTTATTGATTTAAAAATATTTTATTACCTTCACTGTGGTCTGTGATGAGAGCTGCATCCATAGCAACGGTGTGTTTTTCATAGTGGAGGCAGAAACAGACCAAAACTGAGGATTCCTAAACCAAACATCGATAGATGAACCATTGTCCTTTATCAGTTTATTAAAACAGCAGCAGCGTTTTTTTGCAGATGCAGATCATTTAAATAGAAGCTGATAAAAAGCTAAATCATCATCAGAGGGTAGATAATGGGTTCGCTTCGGCCGAGGCTGCACGCAGACTGTTGCAACCAAAGCTCGTTCAAGCGTGTTTGGTCATCGCTGCGTTGCTGGGACGAACAAAAAGTTACAAAGACAAACCAGAGAACGCTTCCAGAGATATCTGCACATAGAGATTAATGGAAGCAGTGAAGAGGAACTGCAAACAAGCATAATCATGATTTATACACAGTGTGAAATGATATTTTACAAGTTATAACTGCAGATTTAAACTGTGGGTTACCATAGCGACAGCGCTACAATGCCGTGTTACCAGATTAGAACACTAATCAGATCTTAAACTGACAACAAACCGGCTTTTAGAAGCAGGTTCTGATGTGAGCAGCGTTCACGTTCTGACCCAGCTGCTGTAACGCCGTGGATGACACACACTTTGTTTTCGTGCATCAGGACAAGACGTGCGTTATTGCTCAGCATAAATCTGATTTATCTTCGTTAAGCGCGTGAAGCTATTCCCCAGAAGCCTGAGAGTGGCAGCTTTTTAGCACTTTTGTCAGATCAGATTGAATACTAGCCTTCCGACTCAGTTCTCAGGTTGGAAAAACTCATATTTGTGTGCGGGTCTCTGCTTTATCTCGGCGTACAGACGAGGGATTGAAAAGAGACATTAGGTGAGAGAGGCTTAGACAGGAAACTGCAGGTGAGGATATCAGTCATCCACAGAGATGTCACTGCAGCTAGCGGTCACAACACTTCAGTCATTTTATCTGCATAACATGACAGAGACGAACAAGATGCTCGCCGGGTCAGCAGCTCTTTATCGTGTATCTTTACACTGGTGCACCTCGTAAAATGCGACTGTTTGGTGGAGGCATTTATCCGCCGCGACAGCAGCTGTGTACGTCGTTAGTATGGGCAGCCACAGTGGGAATGGGAGACCTAACCTTGGCAGTGTTAAAGCTGCAATTACTATTCATTTCATCTCCTCCTCTCTCCTCCTCTCCTCTCTTCATCTCTGTTCTCGGCTATTTCAGCTCTCCTCTTTCATCTGCTTCCCTCTCTTCTTCTCTCGTCGGCTCTCAGTTCGTCACCTTTCTTCCTCTTTTAACTCCCTTCTCTTCGTGTCCTTTCACCTCCTCTATCCTACTTTTTTTCTTCCAACTTCTTTTATCTCCTCCTCTCTCATCTACTCCTAACTTCATCACCTTTCTCCCTCTCCTCTCCTCAGATATGCATCCTGTGCTCCTAAACTGACTAAACTAACCTGTTATATTCCAACACACACACGTATTAATAAACCAGGGTGCACATACATTCATACTCACAAACACTCGGGACCCCTGAGACTTCCTTCTCACTAGCGAAGCTGAACATAGCCTTGAATTTCAACCATATAGTTAGAGTTCAGACCACAGAGAGACAGAAATCCTCTCTATTTGATGTTGGATGTCTTCACCTGCCCCACCTCTCCACCTGGTACTCCTCCTCCCTTCATCCTCCATCCCGTCCCTTCGCCTCACAGCACACATACTAACACACACACTCAGCTCCCACTCAAGTTCTTCCCCTCTTTTGTGAGTATTTGACACTTTGTTCCAAACTACTGAGCCTTTTTTCTTCTGTGCTTTAAACCAGGATCACACAGCTGAGTGAAACACCCACATACAAACCTGTGCGCGGCTCATGTATGACACAAAGATGCATGCCTGTGAAAACAGTGTTTTCATCTTGCTGAAAGCTCTGCTCTTTGTCAGACGGCCTTGGCCTTTCACGCCGAACTCAGAGAAATGACTTCAGCGGTAACGAGCTACAGTAGCACTGATGGAGGCAGAAAGCAGCGCCTCCTTCTTCTTTCTGTTCGTGCTGTATTAATCTATATGCTGATTTCTATATTTTGAAGGGAAAAAAGAACCAACATTGATTTTTGGATGTTGATTTTTTTGGGGGGAGGGTTTCTTATTCCGACTGCCAAGAAGAATCATCGCGCGGCAGATTGTGTCTTCCAAAAAAAGAAAAAAGGGAAAGAAAGAGACAGTTTTTCAGGCAGAACAGGAAGTCAAATAATTCATGCAAATGTTGCAATCAACAGTTCATATGCTGCACACATAACACACCAACCATCTGCCGCGCAGAGAACTCGTGGTGAATATGAATGCGGGGCACGGCGTGACAGTAAGCGGGCCGCTTGCAGTTAACTTCAGAAAAATGGCTGTCAGATGGAGGAGGTGCAGTTCATGTCAGACACACACACGGAACCACAGCTGACAGATTTTTATTTATTATTAGTTCACAAATCAAGTCTCAACTACGCCTTCATTGACTGACAACTTGTCCAAGGTGTCTCCGCACCTTCTCACTAATGCACACAGATGCAGGATGAATAAATCAATGCACGGATGGATGAAGCAGCGCTCGGGTCGAGTCATTATGACACATCACATGTGATGTCGAGCTAAACACACTTTGGGAAATAAGATTACTAACAGAGCTCTCACAGGAAATATGAAGCTGTAGCCAGCGGCTAGTTTGATTAGCTTAGCCTAGCTAGCACTTTGTGTTTTTTTTTTTATTGTAAAATCTGTAAAAAATAATATTTTTTAGTGTAAAAGCAACATGTGTTTTATATAAGTGATTAGCATCAGAGACTTCTGGGAAAATGAGTTTTTGAATAAACTAATCAGACGAGCTCCTGATGTGCTGAGTTTAACCTCTCACAGAGCCAGGTTAGATGTTTGCTAATTTCCTTATGCTAAGCTAAGCTAACAAGTGTCTCTCTGTAGCTTCATATTTAGCATGCAAACTTGTGTGTGGTATCGATCTTCTAGCAGGATTTCCCATAAGAGTCTATTAGTTGAAGCAATAAGCCAAAGGAGACAAAAAATAATAATTAGCAACAAAATGATCAGTGAAAAAAAAAGCAAAGCAAAAAATCTGGAAGGTTTTCTATCAAATATTTACAATATGACGAGTCTTTGTTGACCTCTGCTAAAGATGCTACATTTTAGCATTTTCTGTTTTACAAAATAGAGACTACATTTCCCATGATGCACATGATGAGAGCGTTACGATGAGGGTCAGGCTGTGCACCAGAAAACAGTTGGAGGTGGAGCACAAACTGAGCGAGCCTTCATCTCTTAAAAGTTAAAATAAAAATTTAAAAAGTAGCAAAAGAATCCAGAAAACATCTGCGTGGGCGGGAGGAACGGCTGATCTCTTCAGTGTCAAACTTGTTGTTTTACAGTAATTTGTACAAATATTAGAGTTGTAATGATTTATTGATGTCAGAACATTACGAGTATAGCAGGAAAATCAGGAGAGGATCTGAAACATCTCTGCTCATTAATCAAATATCACGCCACCAGGAAAACAGAAGTGTTTTAAAATGTGGTCGACAGGAGGGTAAATATGACAGATGGGTGTGTTTGTGTACCTGATGTAAGAATGAGTGTGTGTGTGTGTGTGTGTGTGTGTGTGTGTGTGTGTGTGTGTGTGTGTGTGTGTGTGTGTGTGTGTGTGTGTGTGTGTGTGTGTGTGTGTTGAGAATAAAGTATGAGGTGCACGTGAGGCGATGTATAATCCCGAGGGTAGGATCTTTGTGGAGGAAATATTATCCTGAAGAAACAGGAAAACTGATCACATGTGACGTGTGTGTGTGTGTGTGTGTGTGTGTGTCAGAGAGACGTTAGCTTGTGTTTTGTTTTTTCTCCGCTCTGCTTTTTGCGATGGCCACTGGCAGCGTTACCTGCTTGAAATGCAGCTGCTACCTGTGAAGCCTGAGGACCCCATCTGTCTCTGCGCTGTGTGTGTGTGTGTGTTTGTGTGTGAGGCTGTGTGTGTGTGTGTGATTTGTAGGTCAGTTTCAACAAGACCAAACAGTTTGGGTGCGTCACATTTTTTACATTTCACGTTGTGTGTGTGTGTGTGTGAGTCTCGACAGGTTCGTACATGTTTTCAACGTATTTTCCATTTTTTGTTTTCCAAGAATTCTTTTTGTCTGTGCTTGTCTGCCATGCATGTATCCTCCTGTGTGTGTGTGTGTGTGTGTGTGTGTGTCATGTTGTGTTATCACGCCCTGTGCCTGCAGAGAACAATGGTAAAGACAGTTTGACATGTTTTTTTTCAGCTCTCTGGGGCTTGTCAACGCCGCGGCTCGTATCCTCTCACATTAATGTGTCTGTGGGAGTATTTCTGCCTATACATATTGGCTGTTTGCCTCTGTTTTATATCTTTCAGTCTGTGTGAATGTATGAGTGTATCGGCATCTCCTGCCGCACACGTGTGTGTGTGTTTGACGCAGGTTGAGAGTTGTGATTACAGCCTATACAAGCTGGCAGTTTGAACAGCTTTCACCCTAAGGGTAGTGCTGGGGAAAAACTCGTGCCCACACACCTGAATACTAACTCACACTGACGCACACACACAAACACACGTACGTCTGCCTTAACAGCTACATGCAAACACCAGCTGGGAAGTAAATGTCACAGGAAAACACCTGAGCCCAGAGAGGCACACCACCTCTGATCCTCCTGTTCTCTTTTCCTCTTTGTCTCGCTGTCTTTTTCTCCCATAAAAGAAACATTTAGCCGGCAGAAATTAGCATTTTCACCATCGTCTCTTCCTCTCATGCTCGTGCATACACACCTTCAAACACACAGAGACCCCCCCTTCCCGTCCCGGACCCCTTCTGTCAGCAAGGTGACAAGGTGACCAGAGGATAAGCCAGCATACATTAGTGCAATTGACACCACACACTTTTATTATGTTAATAAACCGTCTGATTAGCATGGGCATGGTGTGTGTGTGTGTGTGTGTGTGTGTGTGTCTCTCTTAATGCAGGCCTGCTGCTCGTCATATAGCTGCACTTGTACGCGGTCCCTCCCTCAGGTGTCCCTTCCGTTCCGTTACCGTACACACACGCAGGCCGTGTCAGCAAAAGGCTCCAGCCGAGGTTCTGATCCCATCCAGCTGCGCGTGGTTCTCCTCACATTAAAGGTGCTAGACGCCGCGCTGCGAACGTCGATGAATCATTGTCAGATTAGCTGTGATGTCTAGATGTAATTATTATAAACAAAAGAGACCCTGACGGAGAGAATTTGGCGCCTCGGCCTCACAGCACCGGTGTTATCGGTTCATATATCTCTCAGAATTAATGCCACGTTACCCAGAAACACGTTCGCCACCGGCTCCATGCGGCTCTGAGATCTTGTCATTGATGGTTTGCGCTGTATGTCCTGACAACAGCGTGTGAGTGAGCGCGGTGATGATTTATTGTTGTTGAAGTGCTGCCGTTAGCAGCTCTAACTGGTCTAATGAGGACAGGTTGAAGGCTGCTGCTTTGAAGCCCGACGTGTCATTAATTTCAGTGTGCTCGCAAACATCACTGACGAGTGCACTTGTGTTTTTAATCCAATTCTGAAAATATAGACCCGTTTATTGGTGCTTTAACAGACATTATGATGTAAGCAAACCTTCTTTAACCCTGAAGCACTGCGGCTCTCTGTCTCGTCTGTCCCAGATTTAGCTGCTTCGTTTTTACAACCGCCAGTTTTGTTTTATTTTGAAAATCAAAGGATTCTTTCTGCTGGTTCTGTGTCTGACTTCCTGTGCTGATGGTTATCCATCTTCTGGGGCGCTCCTGAAGCTGCACTGCATTGTAACAACTGCGTCCTGGTGGCGCTGGTTTTTGTTTGGTAGAACAACAGGATGGAAATCGGTTGCAGATTACGCGTCGCTCTCGGCCCGTTTCCCTCAGAGTCTGTGAGTTGGGTTGGTACAGAGAGAAGTTAGCGAGATGCTGTCGCTGAATCATCGTTAGAAACGATGATGTAGAGATCCTTTGTGAGTTTGTTTGAATTCTGGATCGAGACTTTAAGGCTGATTCAAGGTCGATGCACAAAACACGGCATGAAGAGAGGAAGCAGCGTGTTCGCATGGAAATATTCTTGATGCTTCTATATTCTTTTAAAACTCCTCTATTCTTTTAAAAGTCTCCCAACAAAAAAAGGTTGAAGTATTCCTGTCTGACCGCTCTGAGCTTTACGGCCGAAATACATTTGAGGATGTGTGTCTGGATTTTTGCGTAGCGGCCGACATAATTAGCTGTGAGCGAAGGCCAAAAAGGAAAAAGATCTTTCAGCCACATTAGCTCTTTGTCCAGAGGGCGATGACACTCTGCTTGATCAAAGTGTAAGGATCTAAAGACTTCAGTGTGTGAAGAGCATCGAGCGTGTTTGTTTGTTCTGTGTGTGTTGTGTGTGTGTTGTCTGTGTGTGTGTGGGTATGTATTTCAGAGAAGATGCATCCCTTCATGCTAGGTTAGCCACCGCAACAATTATAGTCCGTATCATTACACCCCATTAACATCATAGAGGCGCTGATGACACACACACACACACACACACACTGTGGCACTGAGCTGGTAAGGGCTCATCAAGTCCCTCATTAATAACAACTTGGTGCAATGCAATTGGTCAAGAAGACATCAAACAAGCGGTGGCTGCGTTTAGAGAACACACACACACACATGCACGATCACAGAGCTTGGTTTTCCCGGCTCCCATCACTACCTGCACGCTCGCCGTGTGTCGTGTGTGTAGCTGTGTGCACACGTGTGTGCAGCGGGTGTCTGGATGCATCTAAATCGTGTCAGTGCGCCGCTCTTTTCCGCTCCTTTAAGCAGGCTGAGGCAGTCTGGGCTGGCTAAGTGTTTGTCTTCTGAAGTTGAAGAGCTAATTACTGTCTGCCTCCTGCAA
>CM024811.1:19562075-19669575 GCA_014281875.1 Nibea albiflora | reverse complement strand
ATAAAGTCTCATTCTGCTACCTGAGGGAGCTCCAGAGAAACTATTAATGACCCTGAGGGTGGCCTTATTCCGCTCTGTCCTTCCCTTAATCATTTTCATACAGATCATTTCAGCACATAATCTAACGCAGTGAGAGAGTGTCCACAAACTCAGACTGCCCTCCGTTCAAACAAACAACAGTTGGTGCCTCGGTTGCACAGTTAGCTCTGTTACTTAACTCAAGCTTTTTGGCACACGGCTAAAACACCGCAGCTACACCAGGACGCGTCGCTTCCAGCTGAAAGCAGAGCCCACATTTACTGTTTTTTACTCCTCAATTAAACTGACGTCTGTTTTGCCGCTTTTTGCAGTTACGCTCTGGATTCTCGGTGCTGTGTCTTTCTTTATTGCCCTCGCTGTTATTAAATTTCTCCACTCTCGTCTCTGAAAGCTTCCCATCAGTGTGTTTGCTCAGGTTCCAGCTGTGGTGTATAATTTTGTATTGATTTCTGTGGAGTGGAAATCTACAGGGAGGGAAAGCACCAAGTTGAATTCCTTGTATGTGCAAACATTATTTCGCCAACAAACCTGCTGCAGATCTTCTTCTCCCTGCTTTGTATTTATTTTACAGTCCATGTGGTGTTTCCTGGTTCCCGTGCTTTCCAGGAAGCCGGTGGAAAACGTGAGCTCAAAGCTAATTTGTGCAGAGTAAATAACGTGCCCGTTGCCATTAACCCCGTCCTTCCACACAATTAGGCTGTTAGTCTTCCTCAGCTGCAGGTAAACAGTCATGCCGTTTCACACGGTTAAAGTCAGAGGTGTCGCTCGCTGATTCTTCCAGCTCAAAGCAGTCTGGACTTTTACAGACGAGCGTCACCGCAGCACACGTCGATTACTCGGAGTGACTTTGAAGCGTTTGTGCAGATGGAAGAGAAGAATAATCACGGCCAGAATCAGAATCAGAATCACTTTAACTGTCCGGGTACGAGTACACACGAGGAATTTGACTCCAGGTAAACTATCTATGTCCATATAAAGAGGATAATACACGTATACTGGGAGATTTTTCCTCTTTGCTTTCTTTCTTTCATGTTCCATTCTCTGATGAGCGACAGCAGACGTCGCACTTGATGGATCTTCAGCAGCATCTTCAGTCTCGGGATTGATTTTGGATTTGCATCAGTGTCTTTGTCATTCCGGCTCTAACAGCACGACTGTGCGCTCACAGGCTGAGCACATATACAATTTACTGAAATCAATTTCCTTTTTTTATGTCCATTGAATGTGGCTTTCAGTACGTTTCATGGTCAAGCTTTAGCTTGAATGAAAGTTCTTTTATTCAGTCACACACACACACACACACACACACACACACACACAGCTTCACTTCATCTGTTTCAATTTCTTCTGATTTATTGGCATAAACAGAACATGAGCGATGTAGTCTATGTGCTCAACATCACCGGAACCCTTATAAACAAGAAAATAGCAAATATGCACGGCCTCCAGCTCACAGCACAGTGTGTGTGTGTGTGTGTGTGTGTGTGTGTGTGTGTGAAAAGGAAATACTTCAGAATCAAGGAAGAATCCAGAATATTATCCCGTCTTTGCCTGCAGAGAGTTTGTGCACACAGCAAAGCGCCTCCAAGTGAACGACCTCCACCCTGCTCCGTCACACGCTGCATCCATGTTCAGTGTATGCCAGCAGTTACAGACTGCAGTGACAGAAAAAGGTGTGAAACATGGGAGAGCTGCGACCCTGGGATGAAACAAAGAGTCTCTGCAGCGCTTCAGACAGTATTATCATCCTGCAGACGTGATGCAACATTAGCGTCTTTTTGGCTCTCCTATTAGCTCTGTTTTCTGGCCACATCGATCTCTTTCTCCACTTAATGCTCCACGAGGTTCACCAGCTAGTCGCTAACTGTGTCCGTCTGCCATTTGTTGCAGCGCGGCTAGTGTACAGAGGCTTTATTAGAGCTTCATCGCTGAAAACATCTGCCTGCTGCGGCCGAAAACGACACTGATGAGAGCAGTGAGACCGGACCGGGACACTAAAGCTGCAGGCTGTAAAACCAAAACAACCAGCTCAAAGACTTCTGAAAGCTCCGCGGTGCTTAAGCCGACTGCAGAGTTGGATAGTTAGACTCTGTGAGGTTTGTCTTTCACATGCGAGCAGTCCGAGTGTTTCATCGTTAATGTAAAAATGACGACTATAGCCGCGTTAAGACACTTCTGTCTAACCGTACCTACGTTACAACGTGAATAATGTGACGCTGCCTTCATTTTCTTTCTCTTCAGCACAGTTTGTGATTGTCAGAGGGTCAAAGCTGGCTCCAATCAGTGCAGCGTTCTTCTCCTCTGCAGATCTATCAGTGCTAATCCCTCTAAACCAACTAAAGTGATGTTGTTTAGAAATGCTGCTCTCTCTCTCGTCTCTCTCCCTATTAGATGGTCTTCAGTCGTTTCCTCTCGGGTCTTAGCCTTCGCTGCTGCCCTCATCTGTCTCTCTATCGTGTGTGTGTGTGTGTGTGTACAATCACTCTGCCCTTGTCCTGCTCCCTGTAGGTTTGTGTGTGTGTTGTGTATTCCCTCCATCCCCGGGCTTTGGGCTGTTAACCCTGCAAACACTATCGCTCATCACAGTACACAACAAGAGCTTAAGAGCTCTCAGGGAAGAGTTCATCTCCCTCCGCTCCTCTTTTCTTTCTTTCTCTTCCTCCCTGTGTTACTTACTTGTTTTTTTTATCTCTTTTCAATCCCCCCTTCTCTTCATTTTCTTTCCTCCACAGCTTTAAGAGCAGAGGAGTCTGGACTTTTCTCTTCCTCTGTCTTGTCTCTTGATCCCTCGTTGGTAATCTCTTTCCTCTTTCTTCTCCTCCAACTTTTTCTGCTGTCGTTCCATCTCGTTCATTCAGCTGGCGAGCGCGCGTCTTTGTGCCAAACACGAATTCAGAACCACTTTCACCTGCAACTGGAATCGTTTCAAGAAGATTAGTAGTATTCATGTTGTTATTGTTCCCTAATGTCAGCTAATGGCGTCCATATTTCATGCTTTTACTGAACAAGAAAAACAAATAATACCTGGCAATAAAAAGCAGTCATGCACGTCAGGTAACGACAGCGAGCAGAGACGTTTCTGGGAGGTAGTGATGGACAGATATTTTACAGATGACATTTCACAAAGTCCAACGCCAATTTTCAACTGACACAGTCATTCATCAGGACAACAATGCCCGCCTGTGTAATTATTTATCTGAGAAATGGGTTTTCATCACGCTTTCATACATAATTTATTTATCGACAATGAAAACGGTTCCCTCATGAAAAGGCTGGGGATTGGTGGTGGTGGTGGTGGTGGTGGTGGTGCAGTGGGTGCAGGCGTTGGAGGAAATGCTTAAAAAGGATAAGTTGAGGAGAGAATGGAGAATGGGGGAGGTAGAGGATGGAGAGAAGACACAAGAAAGGACAGAGAAGGAGGCAGAGGAATGGACTACAAGGGAGGAAAAACAAAGAGTTTACATGAAACGGAGGAGGGGGAGGAGGGGGAGGGATAGAGGGAGGAAACGGGGTCAGCGAGAGTGAGTAAGAGAGACGAAGACGACTTAAGATGATGAGTCTTTAACAGAGGTACGAGGTGATGGATGAGTGTGGAGGAAGCGTACAGAATGAGAAAATGGGCGCTTTGGTGCTGAAAGCAGGGAAGAAAAATCAGCTGTTAGCCCCGTGGTGTGTGTGTGTGTGTGTGTGTGTGTAAGTAAGTGTGTGTGTGTGCGTTCACCCAGGAGCATTGAGTCAAGGCAGGATATTGTCTGAGGTCAAAAAGTTCATTGCTGGCTGCTGGGGCTGCAACAAATCACTTCCAGACACACACACACACACACACACACCAAAGCCAGCTCCCAAGACAGCAACAGTGTGACTGCTTTGTTTAAAGACCCAAACACTGACATACACACTGTGCAAACAAACTGTTTGCTGAGTGTAAACCCACATGTATGCTTTTGGTGTTACTCGTCCACGCTTGCTGACGTGCCCGTGAAGTGAAGTGGAGAGTTCTCTCAGTTTGATATGCTCGCTGTAAAAACAGGCAGATAAAGAGAGCTTAGCATTACAGCTAGCGCCATGAGCTAGTGTCAGCATCGACCTTCCAGGCTCTCGTACAGTAATGAGTGAGGCGCGGCCGCAGATGCATGTAGCAACTCTCAGAATGACTCAGACATCAAGAAGGCGTCATTAAAGTTACATTACAGCAACATACTGTTTTATTCCTCTGGTGCTTCTTAAACTTTTAAAGCAAATACTTAAAAACAATGACATACGTGTCCATATGTGTATATATTTTATCTAGAAGGGAAGCGCCGGCTGGCTGCTGGGATGAAGCGCTTATACGGACACGAGCCCTGAGGCTACTTTTTCATAATCAAAGAACACATTTATAAATCAGAGCTCTCACATAAGAACATAGCACAAGCTGAGTCTAAACATTTGTTCAATTTCTCAACGATTTTCTGTCAAAATCTGCACGACGAGGGCCGTGCAAACAGCTGTTAGCTGCTCGCAGCCTCTCTCTTCTAGCGATGTTCATTTATCTGAAACTACAGCTAAACAATAGTCAATAGTCAATTATCTGGTTTGACACGTCACTTTGTTTGTTTTTGGTCCAACTTTTCCAGGACGAATTTCTGTTTTTTTCCGTTAGCTTGATGGTCGTGAAAATATCTTGTAATAATATATAAATAATAATACATTTGAAATTGAATGTGTCCTTGACAGCAGTTTAATTCTGGTGCACTCACTCGGCTTAGTAAAGATCAATCTGCTCCTTAAATTTCTCTTCTATCTGTGAAGCCTCTAAAACCGTGACATGCGTTAACATTTCTATGCAGACGACACTCAATTATACATGTTTTTAAAAACCCACATTTTTTTTAGCATATCTCCCAGATTCTTCTCTGATGATGAGCATGAGTCTGTTCAGTCTCCCAGATTCTTGGTGTTAGTCTTGGCAGATGATACTGCGCATGCTGATAGATTTTTGATGCAACTTGGTTTCCTGTAACTGCTGATCATTCTCAGGGTCCAGCTCAGGATGATTCAGGGTGATTACTCCTTTTTTATCATTCCCTTATCTACATGAAGTTCTTCATGTTTTACTCACTTTACTTTAGTGTCAGCCAGGCCTTCCTCCACCGTCTCCGGCTGGTACAGAGCGCTGAGAGGCGATGAGGCATGATCACGTCAGGCCCTGTGCTTACCTCCCTAAACGGCCTTACTCCTGGATACATTTCCAGTTTGTTGACCTGTTACGTGCCTCTTGACTTCACTGTGACAAAGCGTGATCAGACTTTTGCTATTAGAACCTCCAAACTGTGGAACTCGCTGTCTGATAACCTCGGATAGTTTAAGTCTCCTTCAAACTTTTCAATATTTACTTTTTATTTGCACAACTTCTTTGTTCTGCGCTGAATCATTTCACTTGCTCTCTTGCTCGTGTTCCTTGGCCTTATTTTCCTTCGCCTTCATTTTTTTTTTTGATCTGGTTCGTCGTGTTCAGCTCGCAGCAAGGAGGTTCTGGGTTCCAACCCACCAGCCGGGCGGAGGCCTTTCTGAGGCTGGGGAGTTTGTTGGCCTGGCCTCGGGCCTTTCTGTGTGGAATGTGCATGTCTTCTCTCAGTATTTGTCTTTTGTAAAGCACTTTGTCTGGTTCATTGTTCAGGAAAAGTCCAATACAAATCAGGTTTATTGTTGTAGCAATCAGAAACGAGAGAAAGAAAGCATCTCATAATATAATGCAACGGTTATTTAAAAAAAAGGCCAATGTCTGTCATATTATAGTCCACTGTGTGATCATGAATATAATATAAACCACTTACAGCCCATTTAACGTCCTTTTAAATGTCTTCCTGCTGCATAGCAACCAAAGCAGAGACCATGGAGCGCATCCTTCAGTCTCTCTGAACAGCACAAGGCTTTGTAGTCATCTTCACTGAGCGGCTATCGAGGTCTAACAGTTGTTATTGTTGCTGAGCTAAAGTCCAGTGTTGAATCTAATGTTTGGCAGCCTGGTTTCACCCTGAGAAGCGATGCGTCATGGAGGAGAGGGCTCATGATTTCCACTTCACGCTCTCCTCGTACCTGGATGACTTCACGTCTTGTCTTAATTTTCTTTTTATGAATAATACTGAGCTCATTAGTCTTAAGTGTCTTGCAGAGGTTTGCAGCAGGTCATGTTCGTCCACAGTGTGCAGCTGTGTGTGCACACATTGTTCATCTCAGCGCCCTTTGTGTGCATGTGTGTGTTTATCTGTGCATGATATTATGTTGTGCACAGTTTTGGATCATGTCTGTGGGTTTGTTGTTGCTGTTGTGTACGCATGCATGGGTTTGTTGTGTGTGTGTGTTTGTGTGATAGAGACTGTGTATGTTTGTAGGTCAGCAGCGAGGGGGACAGATGACCGATAAGGTTCCAAGGACAGGGAGGCCAACGGGGCCTTGGGCTTTATGTTTGGGTGTGTGTGTGTGTGTGTGATTCGCTGTGGCATTGGATGGCAGGAAGCATACGGTTCCCCGCAAGCTGAGCACAGTGTCACAGGGAGTGGAGCTAACACACACACACACGCTCGCTTAAACAATGACACACAAAAAAACACAACACACACAGACAGAATGGACAGCATGAGTGAAGTTGGACATTTGAACATGGGGACTTACGGAGACTGACTCACTTCTGCAGCCAGCCTCAAGTGGACGTTTGAGGAAGTGCAGCTTTTGGCACTTTAGCCTCGGAGGTTGCCGCTTCGTAAACCATCACCGAACATGTTCATTCATGAGGAGAGACAGCGGGAAAACACACTCCAGCACACACACACACACACACACAAACGGCTGCGTGAACGACAGCGCGCGCATTAGCACGAACTTCAGGAATGCATTATTCAGCGCGCTCCTCTCATGACGGAGAGAGTTTATCCGACATTGAACAGAGGGAGCCGCGCTGCACTCAACCACCTCCTTCTATTCTCAGTCTCACAAAGCCGTGTCACAGGAAGAGGAGACAACTCTCTAAACCTTTTTATACATCAGCACAGGGGAAACTCGAGATCGCACCTCAAACCTGCTTTAGTGTTCTGTAACGTATTAAACTCTTACAGACTGTGTTCCTGCAGCTCAGACCACCCACCATCTTAACCCTGCAGGCCTTTAATCATCAGAAAAGTGAATAGGAGACGAGATGAATGGTAAAAATCTATATTATGTCTCTCAAGGTGATACGAAGCAGGTACGCGGCGCCTTATTCAGGTTTATGAGAGCGCGATGTTTACAAATCACAACATAACTATTCTTTAAACCGCGATCGTAATCAGAATCCCAGCGTGCATGTAAACACCCTCAATGCTGAACAACTGCTTAATCATTTCCCTGCTAATAAGTCAGAGGATTCTCACACACACACACACAAATACAGACTGTATCTCTGTCTCACACACACACACACACACACACACACACACACACACACACACACACACACACTGTGCTCCATCCATCAGTGTAATACGCAGTCCCCAGACAGTTTAAATGCGACAGACCATCTAAAAGGGTGAGAAGATTAGTCAGAGAGTGTGTGTGTGTGTGTGTGTGTGTGTGTGTGTGTGAAATAACTGTAAGGGTATGCATTCGTACTAATGTGCATGTTTTTTTTTCTGTCGTTGTGAGTGTGTTTATGTAACACTAAAAGTGTGTGTGTGTGTGTGTGTGTGTGTGTGTGTGTACTATTTAAACTTCAGCTGCAGAGTCTCTCCTGCTCGCATTGCGTGTGTGTGTGTGTTTACACTGAGGCCTCTGCATTAACTTGTGTGTTTTGTGGGCTTTTAGGTTGCTGTCTGCATGTTTATGCATTCTAATGTGTGTGTGTGTGTGTGGTGTGTGTGTGTGTGTGTGTGTGTGTACTGTGCACAGACACATTTGAATCTCCAGACCTCCACATGCCACCTGTCTGCATGTTAACCTTCCACCCTCTCCTGTGTGTGAGAGTGCCTCTCTTGACCTCTGTGTCTCCCACAATGCCTCTCTGCTCTTGCCTACACCCTGAGCTCATTGGCTATGCACGGTTACCTGGTAACAGACAGCTGCTGTTGCCATGGCACTGCAGGGGCACCCAGGTGTCCAAATAGCTGTCTGAATGACAGATGATTGGCTGTCTTTTCTCTCTCTCTCTCTCTCTCTCTCTCTCCTCTCTCTCTCTCTCTCTCTCTTTTGCACATACAGATGCATATAAACATGATCTGAGTCCCAGTGATGGGGAGTCACACACACACACACACACACACACGCAGTCCCATCCTCACACTCAGGGGTGTGATGATTGGTTGTCAGGAGAATATGACCCCGATTTGGGCCTGCGGGACTTGAAGTTGTAGCGTGAAGTGTGTTTGAAGTGGCTTGAAGTGACATGAGCCGTGTGTGTGTGTGTGTGTGTGTGTGTGTGTGTTTGTAGGAGTAAGTGAACTGTGCAATGAAGTAGGTTGAATATTAAAAGTGCTCCCTTGGCTTCAGACCTGGGCAAAATAGCACTTGAATATATTCCAAACGCTTGAAATAACCCAGGGAGCGCTTGATATAACCGATCTCTCCGCTCTCGAGGCCATTCCAAGTTTCTGGTGAGACTGAAATTGAGCGCACCCCAAGTCCTTCAAAATATTGCAACCCACTTTTGCATTCTCCCATTTTCGTGCAGGTATTACCCCGGTAGCTTAATCTCTTAACAGTGCGGCTCAGCCAGACGGTATTGAGTGCCAAATTGACTCTGGAGTTCTTTCTCACTCGTGTCAGGGTGAAAAGCTAAAGAGGTCTGGATAAATGTGCAGCTGGCAAACAGGAGTTGGAGGTTCTGTGTGATTCAGGGTCGGATGTCACTATTATCAGCTTGACATAAAGGAGGAATTATTCAGCCTGGGCCGCTGAGAATACAGAAGCTGAAAACCCAATTTTAAGTAATAATCTGCCATATTTTAAGACCACCAAATGTTAATTCTGCCTCGGGTAGAAGAAGACGGTGATTTCGAGGCCTTTCACGCTCGCGGTGCAAACAAAACAAGAGCTGGAAGCATGAAGCTCTGTGAATGTTTCAGCGACTCGCATCCCGCGTCATCGTCATTATGTGAAGAAGACAGCAGGTCAGGCGGCACTTCACCTGAGTCTGATGAGTTTATGTATCTGCACCGAGCAGGAAGATGACCAGGTAGAAGGAGGACAGAAGAGAGGCGTGCTGAAGGATGATATCGCCTCGCAGCACTGACCTTTCTGTTCAGACCTCGCCCGGGGCATTTCTGTGGAGTTTGCATGTTCTTCCCGTGTCTCAGGGTACTCTGACCTCCAGGTGACTCTAAATATAATGATGATGTTGACCTCAGCCCCTCGCAGCCCTAAAAAAGATGAGCGGTTACAGAAAATGGAGTAGGACGCACCGCAAACGAGCGACACCAAAGTCTGCCTGTGAGCGGACACTCGGTGGCCTCGAGCTGTAAACACAGCACTGACGTTAATCTGTTAGCAAACCGTTGCTTATTTGGCCACATTATCATTCATTTGGAGTCATATTCTGTCTACCTGCTGAGTGTAAATCCAATACTCACTCCTCTTTTAGCTGTTTCTGGTAACAACTCCTGAGGGAAATATCTGGATCTTTAGCAGCTCAGTGCTCCGTTATGTTCAGCAGCTACTCTCTAACTGTGTCTGTGAGCCGCTGCCAGAAAACACGAGGCTGAAACTCGATGTGAAGCTCTGAGAGGCCGCGGGGAGCCGCAGATTCACGTGACATTATCACATCATTATCGTCAGGATGATTTTCTAAAACAGAATACACTTGTGATGGAGGAGAACTGATTGAGCTCTTGCCTCTCCGTCCATGGTTGGTTTACAGCCGTTTACATTTTGCAGTAATCAGGGTTGAGCTCTGCGGCGGGGGCAGTTCAGAGAGCGCGTCTAAAGATAGACAGCAAGGTAATTAAAGTAGGACTAAAAAGTAGGCGCTAAAGTAGGCTACCTTAGAAAATAAACCATTCTTTATGTGATGTTTCAGTTTTTTACCTTGAACTGTTTCCTTTGTTGGATTTTTAGTTTATATAGTCCAATATCTTAGTGTGTTTTCACAGCCACGACAGTTCCTGACCTCGCCTGAGTGTCTGGAGGAAACAAAGAAAGAAACATCCTTGGCACATGAAGGAAGATTCACAGATCTCTCCTCCTTTTGTGTCGCAGCTCAGGGTGAGAAGAAAATTGATCTTTAAAATAAGCAGACGCTGACAATAGTCTGTAAAAAACACAAAATCAAATTGAGAATACACACTAGTTTCAATAAAAATGAAAATAATTAGCTTTTAATGTGTTTGAACCATCTGCGATAGATGAATCCCTCCGTACCTGCGCTGATGATGATAATGATGCAGCTTTTCAGCCGCTGAGATTGAAATTCGATATCTTTAACTCTCGTTTCTTTAAATACTTTGCGGCTTTGTTCGCTTTCTTTTCTCCCCGTCAATACTCTCCAACTCTCTGCTGAGATCTATTAAAACTAACTTTCAGATATTATCACCATAACTTACAGCTGCTTGTTCAGTCTTCTCCACACTGACGAGAGTGAGAAGATGGACACACCAAACGTTTGTGTCCAAAGATTCGCAATCCAAAAACCGCACACACGACGCTAAAAGATCTATGCAACGTGTGTAAACAGTTAAAGGTGTGAAAATATCATTAATACAGCGAACACTTAAACACAAAGAGGGTAACAGCAGCTCATTGTTGCCCCTGACAGTAAGATGTATCATTTAAATGTCCCATTTCTTTAAGCATGAATAAGTAATACAGCAGCACGAGCACAGCAGAGCTCTGATACTGTGCTCCCCTCCGTCCCTCCGTCCCTCCGTCCCCACCTCCCTCCTCTAAGTGATTTGATGTCATTTGACTAGGTGGGTGACAGCTCTTTTAAGAGAGGGGACATCTCCAAATGTCAGCTCCACTGTGTTTACAGAAAGGTAAGAGACGGTGCAGCGCGGGGACCCAGAGAGAGCTGATAGAAGAGAGCTGCCGTCGCTCTTTAACGCCTCCTTTCTTCTCCTCCTTCATAACTCTGTTTTTCCCTCCCTCGTTTGTGTTTTGTCCCTCTCTCTCTCCGACTATGACCTAGTTTGATCCTGAATGGTTCGGGGGCTGTCTGTCTCTGAGATAAACTCATTTGCTCTGGATCATTTAGAGAGCGATGCCATTTCACTCCTCCCAACCTCCCTCCACCCTCCACCACCACCACCACCATCCAATCCCCCTCTACCCTCGATGTTATTTGGGGAAGCAAGCAACAGAATGTGTCTGCATGCGTTTGAGAGTGTGTGTGAGAGAGAGAGTGAGTTAGTGTGCATTTGTGTGTTCTTTAATCTGTTAAGTGGGTGGAGACATATGGGGAGAAAGGACAGAAAAAACAGCTCACACACACCGAGCTGTCAGAAAATGAAAGGGGATCTCAGGCTTCAGATAAGGTTGTGAAGTGATATCTGTCACACAAACACAGAGAGCACTGATAGGCAGATTTACTCAAAAAGGTCACGCTGTGTGTGTGTGTGTGTGCAATGAGACTTTAAAGATGCCATCAGACCTGTGTTTGTGTGTCTGCTCTCTGCTCAGAGCCGTCACGTGCTCTAACTCATAAACCGAGGGCTGGGTGGCTCTTGTCTCGTCTCAGAAGGCTAATTACACTGAGTGCACGGTGATGGAGATGCCTTCATTTATTTATGATTCCTCCGCTGTCCCACTTTGTTCTCGTCAGCCAAGTCATCATCCAGCGCGTCCTCGATTCTCGTCTCATCCCCGGGCTTCCTTCTCCACCTTTTTTTGTTTTAAACTCGCTCCTCCAACATTAAAAAGGAAGCTTTCCTCTCCTGCGCAGAATATCTTCAATCAGCCGTGCAGACTTTGTCTGTGGGTCGATCAATGCGCCTTTAGGATGGGACAGATACCAAAATGCTGACATTTACCGCTGATGCTTTAGATCATTAAAACAGTTTCTGTTACAGCCCTCCTCTGTACTGCGAGTCCTCCACCCAGAGGGAAGGAAAACTCACCACAGACGACAAAAACGGACCCGGAAACACTCGCCGGTGGCTGTTTCAAACTGTGATGAAGCGGCTAACTGTAGAAATAACGACAGGCGCGTCGCGAGGGGACGCAGAACAAGCACCTAAAGTGAATTTATAAAGCACTAAAGCTGCTGGATCTCAATGAACAGAACAAAGACGGACACGGTTCACTGCTGCCGCCGCACGAGAGAGCGAGACGTAGCTGAAGGAAATATCTCTGCTGCATATCACTGCTTTCTGTGAGAAGTAGTTTTAGGCGCCAGTAGGTCAGAAATAAAGAGAAACGTTGAATATTTACTCGACTCCTTAATCTAGTGATTGTTTGTGATGTAACTGCAGGTATGTGGAGGGAGGGCGGCTGTATCTGCAGGCCTTAGACTCTGCTTCCATCTTATTTGTCTGTTTGGACTTGCACGCTCTGAAAACACGGACGAATCATGTGATCTGAGGCTGCTGGCAAAATGTCAGTGCAGTGTTTCAGTCCACGTTTGTAAAACTGCGTGTCTAACCTTCAGAAGTGAGATTTCCACGCAGTGACGAGGTTTTGCAGTGTTAACCAGCTGCAGTTTAACTTTAATGTGCAACACACTATTCAATTATGCTCATCTTCATGTCTCTCGTTCTCCCACTCACCTTTTTTTCCTATCTCTCCTCTCCTCTATCACTCTCGCTCTCGTTCCTCTTTTCTGGAGTGCCTTGCTGAAAGGAATAAAGAAGCTTTTAGCCTCTAAGATTATAATCATTCCTTTTTTATTCATCATAATTGCCCGCTGATTGCAGTAATTTCTCTGCACTCATAATTTTAGTGGACTTTTTAGTGCTCGGTGGCCGCGTACCGCTCGCTGTATTTATGTATTAGTGTTGTCTTTGTGCGTGTTTGTGAATGTCTGCGAGTCAGTTTGTCTTTTCAGAGTCGGCGAATGCGAGAGGGCGTGCTAATGTCGCTGTTTGTGAGTCAGAGTTGGAAAAAATAGGTGTTTTTGTTAAAGGAAGGACAAAGCAACAGGGGCATTTTTTCACGTTGGCGCAGCAGCACAGAGCAAGTGAGCAACAGACTGCGATAGAAGGCAACAGAGTGGCTGTGAAAAGGAGGGAAGAAAACAAAGTGATTGAGAGAGTGTGTCTTAACTGGAGGCGTAAAGAAGTCTGATGGAGCGCTGAAGGACGAACATGAGAGAAAGGAGAGAGGAAGTGGATAAAATATGAGAAGTGTTTTTGGAGAACAAAAAAAAAAACTTGCGAGGAGGCGAAGGAAGGATTGCGAGGCGGCCGTTGCTCCAGTGTCACTCATGGCCTCCCTCAGGAGTGTTTAGACCTTTAAAATCTCCTCCTCTTTTCTGCAGGCCACTAACACTCCTATCACTCCCTCATCTCTCCTTCCACGCCACCTTCCCTCCCCTCCCCTCGTTTATCGCTCCTCATCGCTGAACCGCAGCCCCTGCTCAGTTTGCTCTCCTCCTCCTTCATGGCTTCACCTTCACGCTCCTCTCCGTTTTCCTTCCGTCCTTTGATTTTCTGCCTCTCCCCCTCCGACACCACGGCTGCTATTTATAAATTGACTAACTGTAAGCGAGCGTGGCGTTCAGGGAGAGAAGCAGGAAGTGCGTGAATTGTTCTGTGTTGTTGTTTTATGCAGCAGCTGAATCTGAAACACTCGTTCATGTCCTGTCACATTGCATTACAGTCTCATGTCGTGTAACATTTCAGGCATGTCGCCATGAACTCACGGAGGTCTTGAGATAAGTTTTTTCTTGTCAGAGACATTTGGGGAAAAGTCTGAGGCAGCCGTTCAATCAGCACTAAGTTTTTAAAATGCTCACTTCTCAAAATGCGATTTCACGGCTGGGCGAGCAGCGGCTCCAGTCCACGGTCCTCTCGAGCATCATTTCAGCGCTTACTGTTATGATTACAGTCCACTGTGTCTTCACCATTTTCTAAATGACTTCTCGGGTTCTGCACTGTAGGTCCTGCGAGAGTCACAAGACTGCCAAGTAGGTAAAAGTATCGGTAGAAGCAAAAGTACGAGCCTTAAAGCCCGGCGGGTGAGATTTAAGGTGTTATATTTGCATATAATGAATATAATATGTGTTTAATCACCTGAATATAGGAGTGATTATGTGTTTGGCACTTCTGGGTGTGTTTAGACCATGTTGAGATTTTCACATTTTCCTGCAGTTTCTCCGTCACCGAGAAAGAAGAGGGCGACACCGGGCGAGTGTTGCAACCTGTAACTACACCCCTAGATGTCACCAAATCCTAAGCGCTGCTCCTTTAACGCTTCACGTGGCGGTCTGCAAAATCAGCGTCACTGATTTTATTAATACGAGCGGCTAACGTGCCGCCTGCTTTCTCTGAAGATGTCTGAATTGCCACTAAGTGATTCGTCAAACGTCTCCGTTAATCACGGAGTTAATGTATGTTACACAGGACGTGTTTATAAATAACGTGTTACATGTAAGAGTTCGCGTTCGTGTGAATTCTCTGAACTGAACGAAGTGATAATTTCTCTCTTGTTAATATGCAGAAAACACGATCTAACATTCATCTTTATATTTCCCGACGCGAGCGTCGCTAACTCCTCCACCTCTGAGACTGACGGTGCATCACACTGAGACTGCGCGCAGATAACTCCACCTGACATTTGATAGTGGAGACGCACAAGTGGCTCGTCAGCTTTCATCACGTCCACGCTCCGTTAGTGCTGGATGTTTGACCCGCGCCTTCCGTGAGAGACACTCGGCCGTCTGATTGCACGATTCCTGCTACAGATCTATAGATTCTCCACTGGGGGCCTGTAGTCGTTGTTATTATTGTACGCAGGTGGAGTACACACGGTTTGGTCTACAGTCCAAGAGTCATGTTTAGTAGAATTTATGCTGTAAAATGGGATGCAAAATAGTAATGGCTGTCACGATGAGCTTCCATCTTTGACCCTTTTTAGTGGAGCGCTTTGTGTCGCAGTGGTGCATCTATCTGTGTTTCTGTGTCTGAGTGGTATTTTCTGTTATTTATTATTTTTTCGGTACAGAATGTGTGTGGGATTTTTTTTTATTTTTATGTTGTGTATCAGGGAGACGTAGTTAAGTGCAGGGCCTTGGGCACAATGTGTTTCTCTGATGGCTAATACAGTAATACAGCCCACACACTGAAGCGTTTGATAAGAGAGAGCAATGGAGCGCTTTAGACGCGGATTGTTGTTTCAATTTCATTTAAATTGCATGTGATTCGGTAGCAATTTCTCACCACTTGAGTGTCACTTAGATAATAGCATTACATCTGCAGATTTGGGGTGTTTTGCTGCCAGGCGATGGAGTGAAAAATGGACAAACAGATCGAGCTAAACAGGAGTGAAGTTGTGTTGTATTGTTGTGTTGAATCCCCAGCACCACCACCCCCTTATTCTTACATCTCAAAAGCAATTCTACAGTATCAGGCCGGGGGTATTGATTTAGCAGTATAAATGTTTGATAATTCATATAAATATTCTACAACTCCAGCAGGAATCAGCGCTGAGTCGCTGACGAGGAAATCGAGCTGCCTGTTTCATAAAGACGGGCTTTAATGGATGGAGGTGAATGAAAGTGAAAGACGAGGATGAGGTCAGCCGGGGACAGACAGGAAGTGTCAGCGGGTGTGTTGATTCGCCATTAATGCAACCTGCACGAGGGCGGTTTGAACATCCGCTGTAGACATGGCGGTTAGCACCGTCGCCTCAGGGTCGTCCTGCTTCCTCCAACAGTCCAAAGACCTGCAGGTTAATGGGTGACACCACGTGTACCCCGCCTCTTGCCCAGTATCAGCTGGGATTGGCTCCAACCCCGTGCGACCCTGATGAGGATAAGCGGTTACAGAAAATGTCGGATGGTTGCAAAATTCAGTTTTTATTACCTGTCGGTATCCAAATGTTCTCCAGAGAGCTTAACGAGATAAGATAATTAAAAGAGCTCCTCTGTACAACCCGATCACCACACAGGAACGTCCCCTGGACTACACACTACTTCCTGTATTGCCCCAATATTAACATAATTTCGAGGGACGGCGTGCTCGGTTTCATCAATTTCATTGATGCTTCACACCTGATATGGCACTTTTGTATGGAAGTTAATTAACGGCAAAACCGCCGCGCTGATACAAGAGATCTGAGCGGTAATTAGTCAACGAGGTAAGGTCTGACAGCGTTTATTTCAAACATGCACAGAGCAGGCTTCGAGAGCGAGCGATAACACAATCATCCCGGGTGTTATCGGCATCTCTTGATTAAATAAGAAGAATGATATGACAGGTATCAGAGCAGAGCCACCTTGCTTCTTCACTGCCCTTCATACATTTTAGCAGAGTTTGCAGCAAACACTGGGACTGGATGTGAAGCACCATCATGTCTAACCTTGAGAAGCTTCAGGCACTTCTTCACGTGTTCCATGATCGCCATTTTATTTGCCGGAGAGTAAAATAAAGGCTGCATCCTTGTCAAACACGTGAGAGGCCTCTCGCCCTCTCAAACATTTTCAAATTTACAAAGTCTGCAAACTGAGAAGCCACAAATCAGGATCCGGCTCTGCAAACTTGTTCTGCGCTCGTGCTGTGACCTTGCGCACTGTGTAATCTTGGCTCGCGGAGCGATAACAGCTTGGGTTTGGATGGTGCTCGCTCGATAGTTTTGTTATTAATAAACTTCCATATTTATGCAAATGGATTTCTCTCCTGTGCCCACACGCACCGTCTGGGTATTTGCTGCCCTTTTAATTCTTTACTTTGGGGGCTCCTGTTGGAGGGGAGCCATGGAAGGGTGGGAGGTTGTCCAAAAAAAAAGAGGAGAAACTGCTCCTGCGATGATTTTATGTATATATTAGCAAGAATATTGCGTCTTTTCCTAAACAGGAACACAAATTTTCCAACTGCTCGTTGGCTTTTTCCATTCAGGGTTTCTCATCAACCTTAATTCAGACACTCAGGTGGATGGAGATGGATGCATTGTTGCAGTATGCAGCCTCTGGTTAGCCTGCAGTGAGGAGTACAGGTGTGTGATGAGTGAGAGAGGTGTGAGCGATCACGCCGAGAGATTATTAACAGCAGTTTTTACATCTGCCTCCTCAGAGAAACTCATTCCTCTCTCTGATCCGTCGTCTCCTTCCTACTTTTCACCCCCATTTTTTTTTTAACCAATCAGGTTTCAGGCCACCCACCTCCACCCACCTCCACCCTTCCCACGTCTCTCCAGTGTGTCATCTCTCATGCAGCGCCACGATTCATTCACACACCTCAAATGAGCTTTTGACACGCGTGTGCACGACATCCTTCAGTGTGTGTGTGTGTGTGTGTGTGGGCGTGCTTGTGCGTCTCCAGCTGCAAGGGAAGGCCGGTGTCATCGTCTCCCTCCTCCCTCCATCTGTGTCTGCGTGCCGTCATTGTGCGCTGTTACTATTTTCTTTCCCCACCGATACATCTATCTATCTATCTATCTATCTATCTATCTATCTATCTATCTATCTATCTATCTATCTATCTATCCATCCATCCATCCATCCATCCATCCATCCATCCATCCATCCATCCATCCATCCATCCATCCATCCATCCATCCATCCATCCATCCATCCATCCATCCATCTATCTATCATGGTGTAAGCTTGGAACAGTCCGCCACCTGCTGGCCGGGCTCACTAAGTGCAGCCTGTCTTAAAGTGATCTGAGACACACTCACTGATCAAACAGCAGTTATCTCATGTGCTATCTGTCTGTTCGTGTAGTTTTATTTATTTATCGGCTTCTTGAAACCTCTGCGGCCTTTCAGAGGCATTAAAGCTTCACGGACTTTCATTTTGAAAGCTCAGAGAATCCAAAGATGTTATTGGAGATGTCGTATTGTTGTACATTAAACTGGACAAACCACAGACTGCTTCTTTGTCGGGTTGATCAGACACTTGTGTTGGCGGTTCTTTGAAGAAGAAAAAGGTTTATGCAAATGTATTTTTGAACGTATATAACTGCATCTCAAACGCCGTAGCTCAAAATGAGACAAACTATTGTACATGCAGCAATAACAGCGCCACTTTTTCTTGCAGCGGCAGCAAATTAGTTTGACTGCGGCCGTGTAAATCAGCTAAATGTATGTAGTAAAGTTAAATGAGTGGAAAATCATCAAGTAATTATCCTTTTATCATCTCTGTATCAAAGCAGTGCTGAAGGAGTAATGAAATATGATTTCATAAAAAATAAAAAAAGGACCAAACAACCTGTGAAAATCATCCAGCTCTCTCTTTGTTGTTTCCGCCTGAACCCGCGTTGCAGCCGATGATTGTGCAGAATCATCCGCGGTGCACAGCTGCTGTCAGCCTGCTGCTGTTTTCTCTCCCTCTCTTCTTTTAAATAAAAGCAGCACTGTAATGAGAGGCTTTTACAGTTGATTGAGACGCCTCGCCGCCCTCCAGAAATCATAAACAGCCTCTTAATTGAAAGGAGACGTCGAGGTCAGCGTGAGAACTCGGCTGACGTAAAGATTTACGGCGTCCGCCAGTGTTCATGTACGACAGCGAGCTCTGTGCTGGATTCTGTGTGCCTCAGTGTTGCAGCAACACTTTTGTCTACCTGCGACTCTCATGACTTTAAATTATTAATATTCCATTAGAACCAAACTGTGTGTTTGTGTTTGTTTAACGTATTGTGTGTGTCATCTCCAGTTATTGATGAAATACTGCTGACTCACGCTACCACCGACGACTTCCTCTCAGCGGCAAAACACATAAAAAAAAACAAATATTGCAAGTGAGCAACATTAAAGCGGCAGACGCAGACGCATGAAATTTAAATGAATCAGTAATACAGCTCTCTCTCTCTCTCTCTCTCTCTGTCTTTTCATCCATACTAGAAGAGCAGAGACAAATCACTCCCGGCCCATCGACAGGTGCCGTTATCGGAGGAATCCTGGGCGCCCTCGCCTTCATCGGCATCATCATCGGAATCATCTTCTACATACGCAAGCGGCAGGAGGACGCAGAGTGAGTCTTCATCACCATCTACTCCGTCGTTTATTAAACCTCTTGAGCAAAATGAATCTCCCCCCTCTGGCACTGAGGCTCATTAAAACTTATTACATGTCATGAGAGAGATACCACGGTCACAAATCCTGACCCGAAGTTTATAGCCTGGAGATTTTACTCCCAAAATGCACCTCTGCCTCGCCGTTCAACCACGGCAGCCGGTCACAGGACGACAGTCACCCAGTTTAAGACGTGACTTTCCAAACTGAGACTTCCTGACAAAGCAGTCATTGTGTCGGCTCACTTTCTGAGTCAGAGATGTTAATTAGATTCACACTCATGCACAAATATGCAACAGCCACTTAGAGAATAAAGACAGAATTCATCACGAGAACCAAAATTACAAGCGGCCAGAAACGATGATTGCAAAGTTCAGCGTCAAAGTGACCAAAGAATGATTCGTAAGCTCATCGAAATGACCCGTGACCTCTGCTCTGAGCACACGACAGTCCTCAGCGCAGCTCGTCCACACGCTTCCCATTGTGGCTCGTGCTCCGTGTGGAGCTCACACTGAAGATGCAGCGTGTTGTGTGAGTGACGGCGAGAGGTCAGCGGCTCCTGAGACTTTGAAATGTCTCAAACTTTCCTGACACTGAAATGCAAGCTTCAAAAACTTCGACTGAAAGATGCTAAATCCAACGCAGCGCCGAGGAAACCCATTATTACCCTTAAACACCTACTTATTTGACTTGAATGGGTTTAATGGGATGAATTTTCCGAGACCTGCTTGTCAGCTTCAACTTCAAAAGTGCCAAATCAAAGATTATTCCGCAGCTCTGCACAGTTTTTAGCCTCTTTGACTTGTTTTGCTTTTACAACCTCGCGTGTATACGGCAGGTTTGTCTGAGCTGCTCTTACAAGCCTCTGTAGGAAGATTTCAAAAGAAAAACTGTGCGCTGCCTCCGCGGCTCCACAGACGGAGTCGGTTACTGGTTAAATATTAAATGATAAAACAGAGAAGGAGCCACATATTTAGCCAAAAATGAGTGGAGACCGTACCAGAACTGAAAGGAGAGCGAATATAGACTCACATTTATCAGGTAGAAACACAAATGAATATTGTCCTGCCTCTGCTGGATGAGTTAAATAGGCAATTTATCTGTAATAAGTTAGCTATGACGAGTAATGAATTGAAATATTCCTCTAAAAGCAGCTGTCCACAAAAGGTGCATCTTCCATTAGACCCTGTCCGTCCTCCAGAAGGAACAGGAACAGACCGTCTCTGTGGATTTCCATCCGGCCCCATCTGTTCCTCACCGGGGGGACGTGTGGGCCGAGCACGCTGCTGTGTGTGGAGGTTAATGTTATTATCTGATGGACCTTTACACTACTGCTAAAGTATCTGCCATTGACTTTATACAGCATGCTTTTATCATAGTTTTGGGGGTGGAATAAGTAAGCTGTGAGATAAGGAAAGCTGAAATAATGTATAAGGTGGAAGATGAGGAGAGACGCTGTGATCTGCAGGCAGCCCGGAGGGGGATCAGATCTGTCCTCAACCACTGAGAGGAACTGTGATGCTGACAGGAAACGTCTTCGGTTTGATGGAACCAATGATGCCGATCTCCCAAATAGATTTTTAACTTTTATTCTTGCCAAACACGAAAATAACTTTTTCCAGTTCTGAGAATTCTTTCAGAATATATTCAGCAGACTTTGAACGATGCATCACTGAAATGTGGAGTTAGTGAGTTAGTTTTCAGTTCAGGATTTTGTGGGCGGTCCTTAAAGGGCGGCTCGATGACACGCTGAGGCCGCCCCGAGCTGAGAGACAGAGATGAATTCATCTCACTTCATTTTCACCTGATTTCATAAACCTATCATTCAAATTTGGCTGGTTGGTTAATAACAACTTCTGCTCTGGTCTGACAAACTTAGTTCACACATTTACAGACTTTAATGATCTGAAACCAGACACACTTAATCGTTAATCGTGATAACCTTTGAGAAAATAATAAAAAAAACTAGCAGGCAGGGAGAGATGTGGAAGACATAAAGCTAATTTTACTCAATATAATAAAGACATTTAAGCCTTTGTCTGGCTTTTGTTAGCTGACTTTTAATCAGCATTATATACGACGCAGCTCCATCTTTTAATAGAAATGTTGCTGCGGTGTGTGATTAGAAACTGCCTGACCAGCGTGCATCACACGGGGTCTGTGAATGGTCGTCACGAGGGTCCGTCCTCTCGGCCTCGCTCTACATTATGTATACAGATGATGCAGGAGCCCTCAGAGGGGGAGATGTTTGATCAGATTTTTATTCAGACACTCAGCGTGGGACACTCAGCGGTCACTTCTCCAATGTTCTGACTCAGACAACTGTACGGTGTACTCATTTTATTTTCCTGGTGCGATCTCGGACTTAAATCTTTAAAAGAGAGATAGCCGAAGAGCGCACCATTGTTTCCTGTTCCACCTTCTCCACAAACTCATTGTCGTCTCCGTCAGTCCTGACTTTTTTCCTCCGTCTGCCTCTTTCACATGCTCACAGCAAAAGGCAGAAACATCCTGAGCAGTATTGTATAAATCTGTTCTAAGATCACTGGAGTGAAACAAACAGATCTCAGTTCTTTTTGTAACCAACAAATCCTCCTGAAAGCAGCAAGTATTTCTGTTCTGGACGCCTCTTCTCTGTTATCAGGGCAGCAGTATGATTTACTAACCTGCCCGTTAGTACAGTCGGTGTACAGTCAGCGATCCTCTTTGATCGGAAGTTTATTAATCAGATTATTGACAGGCTCTTTCACTTTCTCGTCTCTCGTTGAACTGATGTATGTGCAGCGTGTGTCTAAGCTGCTCCCAGTTTTCCGCAGTGGCTTTAATAAAGTTCTCTGAATTTGGCGAAAGCCCGCGCGGTCACACGTTCATGCATTTAATTTCCTCCGTTTTCTCGTGATAACGAGTTAATTTCACTTTTTCATTTTGTTTTCTCGAGCTCCCGAGTTATTTCTGTCGGTTTCCTGAAATAACAAATGAGATAACATAACGACATAATTAATACGAGATAAAAACAAAAGGGCAGGACAGGTCTAATGTATGAAATCACTGCAGGAAACATCTGTCAGGTAGCAAACGGCGTGACGTCAGTTCAAGATATCAAGAAAACAAATGAAATGAAATGAAGAAAATGAGCGTCTTGATATTTTCAATAAAAAGTACTAATGAGCAGATAGTTACTGATCATTTCTGGGTCACCTGCAGCTCTTTATCCACTCTGCAGCCGGTCTCTGCAGTTTGGAGAAAAAGTGATATAGAAACGAATAACGGTTATTTTTTAACATTTAGTTTCATGGATTTTGTTGCCCTCATTACATTTAACTGTAATGTATCATATGTTACACCCTGACTCACCCAGTAACAGTGGCAGAAAATAAAGAATTTAATGTTGGACAGGCAGAGTTGTTTGCTCACATATGTTTTGCAGCTGCAGACAGATTTATATATTTCTTCTCTTCTTTGGGACAAAAATAGCTCAGCTGATACTAAACGCTGCTGACCTGTCGGCTCCTGCAGGGTGAAAACAACAACAACAAGCTCTCATTCTTCTCGTCCTAGTTTTTTTTTTGTCTCTATCATCGTGAGCCTTTTCAGCGTCAGATGACTCGAAAATAAAACTAATCAAGGACGTTCCCGTTCTCGTTATGCACAGAGTAACAAGCGATGAGGCGCGTGTGCCGAGCTTTCGTGTGCACGCTGGTCAAAATGTCAATGAGGCTTTTACAAATCCCAAAACCGACGTCAAGTGTGCCGCGCACAAGGTCTCCACTTCAACCCGATGATTTCACGAGGTGAAGGAGAAGGCTTTTTTAAAAACAGACTTCTCAGCTAGGATAATTACAAACTCACAGGTTATAGCTTCCAGCATAAAAACCTTTAAACCGCAGAAAACTCGCTCTTTTTCTAATTGCTGAATTTTCCATTAACAGATTTATTGACAGAAGCTGGATCGAGTCAGCAGGACGTCTTTAGAGCTTAATATTTCGAGACTGCCTATGTCTCTGCACTCAGAGTCACACAGCTAGTTTCTTTTGTTTAGCACAAAGAAAGCTGATGTCTTGACGTAGCGGCGATCAATACTGTATTATCTTTGTCTTTTCTCCAATCAGCGGCCCCCCCAAGCACAAGCCCCCTCCTCCTGTGAAGGCAGGCAGCTCGACGGAGATGGTGAGTGGCCAACATGGCGTCAAATCAATCTTTATTGTTGTCACTGCCATTATATTCCACACACACGTACAATACACACACACGCAGAGTCCATTTGGGCAGTCATAATGGGGCTAATGGCTATTGATTGGAGATCTCAGTTGGCTTATGTGTCGAAATAATTAGCTTGGTTTGTAAAGAGCTCCATTAGAGCATTCCTCCTCCTCCTCCTCCTCCTCTCCATTTATTTGATTCTGTCATTCTATCACATTTTGTTGAGCTCGGGCCGCGTTACGTAATGAGACTGAAACTCTGCAGTTTTATGTTAATTAGACGTATAAAAGATGTCTGAACGGCTGTAAATACCCAGGCTGACACGGCGGTTCACGGAGTTCAGCAGTTAAAGTTTATTGAACGTCCACGCGGCGTCTTGGAGAGAACCATCTGTGGAAATCAGACCTCTCGTCTTCGAGGGTGATCGAGGCGCGAGCCGAGCAAACGGCGAGTCAACTGCAAGTCCCTGAATGCAGAATATTAAAATTTACAGTGCAGAGCATCGTACTGAGTGCTCTTTGTGGTCAAGTCACTGTGGACTCTAACCAAGCGCTGCCAGTTCAACGCCTCGCCTCGGCGCTACAACCGGCTCAATCATCACACGTTAAAATAAAACCAACCCAGTGAGCTCGTGAACTGTCAAAACACCTCAATGCTTTTGCCTGATTTAGTCCCGAAACGAGGCGACGTTGCTAAAGAGCAGTCAGACGTTTAGTCAGTCAACAGTTTACCGACTAACGCCCGCGAGTGTCTGAAGCGGCTCTGAACTGTGATGGAGGTTAACAACAAACAGTTTGGCTCATAGTTTCACAGTTAACCTCCAAATGAGCTCGACTAATCCGAACTGCAGACGGAGCACGGCTCACATGTGAAGTGATACTGATGCATGAATCTGAGTAACTGCTTACAATCACCTCAGTAAAAATCATCATCCACTGTCATTATTAATAATTGCTAAAAACGGTGGTGAACCGGACTAACCTGTCTGATTCTCTCACTGCTCCGTCTTTTTAACGATGTGTTCACGTTCCCAGCTCTCTGCAGCGTTATTATAACCAATAAAAACGACGACCTGAGCCATGAAAATATATTTATAAAGCATCAGCGTCGCCTCACAGCGTGAAGGATCCTGGTTTGAACCCCGGCTGGGGCTTTTGACCCGTAGGTGTGTATGCGTCAGCGATCGAGCCGGTGACTTGTCCGGGATGCATCCCGCCTCTCGCTCAGCGTCAGCTCGGATTAGCTGCAGCCCCTCCGAGGCCGCTTATGGAAAATGGATGGATGTAATAAAGTCTAGTTTTCATTAAAAGCAAAAAATATGTGGCAGCTGTGACCACAAGTGATGATCACGGGATCATTTGTCAACATAAAGGCGTCGTCATGCCTCTGACATGTTCAAATTAAGATTAATACTGATTTAATGTTACACAGCGTTAGCTCCTGATCACAGCAGATCAGGAGCTATTCCTCATATCTCATATTTCTGAGTGGAAGAGAGTGAAGAGACTTCTTCATCGTCTCTCTTTATGGCTCGACTGTGCAGCTCTGTTACTCTAAATGCAACATAAACTTGTTTTTATGCGTAGTTTCACGCTCTCCTCGCCTCGGCTGTGCATTGTTTCATGTTTTGCTCTCCTCTCTTTGCTGATGTGGTTTCTGTGCGTGTAGCTGAACAAGCCATCAGAGCCTCCCACGGCCACAGAGACGGTACCTCTCAGCCCGGGAGAGGTTTACTACGAGCCCACAGGGGGAGAGCCTGTCACGGTAACTAACACACGCAAACACAAAAACCATGTTTCTGCTCGCTGACACGTTCGGTCACAGCGGGCTTCATATCTGTTTGGGCAGCTCCACACTGCGCTGCAGGACGTCATGGGGTTTGTGTTTTGTAGCAGTCAATCAAATGATATTAATCGTTGTGCTGTATATAGTTACTTAAACTGCTTAAAGTTGAAATGGAAGCCATCTCAGGTGAGTCTTCCTGAGATTTAATTTAATTATTTCTGTCAAATCTTGCAGAACCTGGACGACGAGACCACCGGAGCGCTGAACGGCGGCGCCCCGCCGGTCCTGGACGACTCGGCCAAGTACGACAACGAACTCAGAGACCGCGGCGGCCACCACGGCAACGACATGGAGTCGTCCAATCGCGACCCGACGGCCGCCAACATCTCTCGCGGCGAGAGCTTCGTGTCTCCCGCCATGTACGTGTAGCCGCGGCGACCACAGCACCGAGTCGTGGGCGCGCGGGGCGAGTTCCAGGTCACCTAAATTTGCATGGAAAGCAAAGGCGAGCACACTCGTTTAAATCCATCTGTTGTTTTTAAAGTTTTAACCTACACACGGGTAAAACTGTCTGTTTTTTTTATTTATGAGGCACATTTATGGGTGTTATGGAAAAACAGGTTTATCTTGGTTTCTTTTAATATTCTTATTTTAAATATCAGTTGAAGAAAATCAAAAATAAAGTACAAAACATTTGAGATTTCATACGAATTTAAGGCACACACACACACACACACACAGTTCATGACATCTGACAAGCCAGACCGCCATTGAAATCATGTGTTGCACATGATGAGGCGGGGCTTTTACGATATGTTAATCAGGGCTGAGAGGCGTTGTTGCAATGTAGGTGAACTGGAACAGCCCCACCCTCAGCTAATTAACGCAGAGTAACTCGACCTGTGCGATGCTTGCAAACTAAATTTCCACCAAAAACAAAGAAAGAAGTAAACAAACAGCATTTTCAGTGGATTCATTCTGAAATATTATATGCAACATCCTGTGCCATGAACATACGACGTCCCCATCGCAGAGAAAAGAAAAAATGATTGTTACATGTGAAGCTGCCGCTCCGGGACTCTTCTGTTTACAGCCGTGGAAAGTGATTTGAACATCTTCCCCCTCTCTCTGAGTGAGGATAAAATATCAGGCCTTGGTTCTGCAGAGAAAGTAATAAGTACCATCTTTGCAATCTTTTCAAAGTCCTCTTCTTCCACGGTTGGTTGGTCGGGTTTTAAATGCGTACCGCTGAATTTGTTCCCAGGAATTCCAAAGCCTGATCATCTGGCTCTGCAGGCAGCTTCAATTAATCACCCGAGATGTTTGAAAGTATTTCAGTTATTTATTGACTCCGACAATAACTCTTAAAAAAAACAGCCTTCCCCACTCTTGCCCAGGCTGCAATCCAATAAAGAAACATTCCACTTTATTATGTTGTCAAAGGGCCGAAAACGCAGAGCAACCCACCCACGGCTCCGAGCCGCTCGTTAGCGCTAACGGAGAGGAAGTGACATCGCTCTGAAGTAACCTGGCAACATTACGTGATTAAGATTCCATGATTCATGTTTGCTGCTCTTAATTGCAAGAGCTGGTAAGGCTGTTCGTGTCTGGGGATGAAACTCGGTTTACAGCAAAGCACACACACACACCAATGTTTGCATTCAGTCCTCCTCTAATAACAGTATTCAAATGTAGACATTGTGAGGAATGTATTTCCAGAGTGTGAAACATGTTCAGCATATATTAGAAAAAATACTGCCATTAGAGCCATTTTAAGAGATTAAAGCGGCCACACACTCTGATACATGCGGAACATTTCACACGCGGAGGAAACATTTCGCTCGGGGGGCGAAACGCGATGACGGCGACGCCCGGCTGAATCAAAAATTGGTCTTAAATAGATGTCAGATGGTACCAAATGATGAACAGTGTAAATAGTATTGATAATATTGATGAATAATATATTGTTGGTGATGTGTACACATAAAAAATAAACATGTCGGTGTTATCAGTGCCTCTGTACAGGGGATGGAAGATGTTAAATGTCAACATTGAGCGGTTAAAAAAAAAAAAGGTGTATATTACTATTTTACTTTTCACGGGTACATTGAGGTTTGTCACTTATACTAAAATGTTTTATTTCAATATATAAAAAATGGTGTGGCTTTTACTTCTTGTTCATATTACTCTGCATGGCATGATCGGTGGCTTGTTGAAACACTTTCCCAAGGCTGTTTGCGGAATAATCTTCTTCATTTGTGGAAAAAACTCTTTTGAATGTCACAAAAAAAAAACAAGGAAGCTGTTTTTTGTTTGTTTTTTTACCTCCGTCTCGATGCATCTGTCACAGTCACGCACACCACGAGCACAAGTCCAATTTAAGTTGAGAGAGCGGGATTTTTTTTTTCTTTTTGGTTGTTGGGTTGTTGTTGTTGTGCGACGGCTCGGCGGGCTGCCTGTTTTTGTCTTTAGCGCTGATCTGAAAATACAGTCAGCATGGAATCGTCATCTCTCACGGCCACAGCAGTAAACACAGCGATGCAATCTTTTCCTCTCTAATCTCGAGCCCTTGCTCGAGACCTTGAGGCACACAAATCGTCCTGAGTTATAAATGTTTGACGGTCAGGACGGCGGGTTGTAGCTTACCGCGCCAGTTAAAATCACTCACAGAAGCATGCGGACGGGTGGTGGATGTACTGCGGGACCTGTAAACACTTTGAAGAAGTTGATGGAGCTGGCAGGTGGAGATGTTAATAGGAGGAGAGGCAAACACATGAGGAGATAAAACACAGATAAGTTGAAGAGGAAGCAAAAGATGACGACAATTTCTCATCGCAGCTTTCACGTTCTGCAAAGTTGGGCACCAAAATGCAACATTTAAGTTTTTCTGACGTACGACAATCATCTGTTAGCGTAGCTTTGCTGGAGAGGCGTTTATCTTTTGGTTTATTGTTGTTATAGAAGTCACTTTACGCTGCATGCTAACTGATGCTACACGCAAGACCATTTTAAAAAATGACGTCACAGCTTGGATTCAGTTTGCGATATTTGGTTCATTGTAATGAATCTGCAGTAAATTCAGCGAAGATGCAGAATAAATCGGGACTTCTACAACAGCTAACGGTGTCAAAGTTTCCTTTGTGTGTCTGAGATGTTTAATTTGATGCGAGGGAATGTCTGCACGCTGCACGGACCTGCACGCTGCACAGCTACGCTCCTGTGGAACCACCTTGACCAAGTGTTTGGCTTTTTGACTCGGTAATGCGCCGCAGCGTCAGACAATCACGTACGGTGTGTTTAATAGTCTTGCCGCAGAACAAAAACTGTCATGGAGGTGAATCAAATGTAATGGTTTTGCCCTTTTGTCTGTAAATTAATTTCCTGAAATGAATGTTTAGTTTTCTGTGGATTAATGTGTTTAATGTGTTCGCCGGCGGGCCGCTGTTGATAGATTGAGCAAAGGGGAAAAAGACAATCATTGGGACCCATTATATCAGAGACCAATGACTCCACAAGCGTTTATTGTTCTAGGATTGAGTTTCAGCTCTGCAGACTCACTTTTAGGGCGTCATTCAGTTTTTACCTGGAGCCTTACGTTTAATAAAGCTGCTTCATTTGGAGGTGTCTTGAATTCTTGGTTCACAGTCATGACGCTGCGTCCTGACACAGAAATATGAGCTTGAGCTCAAAAGCACGAGTCCTTAGTTATAAGATCGTGATGTGCAGTGATGTCGATGGATTAGATCAAGACTCTGTCCCTTCTTTTTTTGGAAAGCTGCATTGCATTTCGGCCAAAGTGCTTTGCTCCGTCTCCCCGCTAACGCCCTCCCATGTTACGGGTTCAGTGCCAGAAACACAAGCTGTGAATGTCAGCGATAACGCTGTTCGGTCTGAATCCGTTTACCCCCCCTCTCTTCGTTCTCTCTCGTTCATCCATTGTCATCACAGCTTTTCATCACGGAGCCAGACGTGCCTTCTTTATGTTATTTTTAGCTTTTCAATTCTCACACTTCTCGTCTGACAGTAGGACGGATGATGAAAGGGGGAAACACACAAACACACAGTGATGGGTTTGACATTGATGATGGCAATGCTTCAAAACACACTACAACACACACACACTGGAGATGTAACCATGTTTTTGTGAGTATTTTCTTTCATTTATTTTGTTTATCACGGATCGATTATCATTTTGTATGCTTTTTGGGAAGCCTATTGTACATGTTTTACAGATCATTGTCTTGTCAAATAAAAATGTAAACCAAAAGGACAGGAGGTGTTGGTGCTTTGTTACTTCTGACAGCTAACGTGAAGACACGGCAGAGCAGCATCTTAATATGAGAAAGGTTATGACTGTGTCTAATCCTGCATAACTTTAAGCCTTAATATGACCTGAACAGGTGAGTTGTATATAAATTCACCATGAACGTGGAAATTAGCTATAGAGACCAAAACTGTTTTTTGTACCAGGCTGTAAACATGTTTATTTCTGCTGTCTAACATGGGGACTTATGGAGACTGACTCACTTCTGCAGCCAGCCTCGAGTGGACGTTTGAGGAACTGCACCTTCCAGACACGAACCTTGCTAATCTAGAGTCACTGTAAGCTAACGAAAACACAACGATTCTCATTGTTTAGATGATGATAAACGAATGACAACAAAGTTATGAAAAGTTTATTCCACTTCTTGTATTTTCTGCCAATCCCCATAAATCTTTAAAATGAGGAACGTGAACCTCTAAATAAGTTTTATTGAACTTTTGGAGGGAGCACACTTGGTAGCTGTGTGTGTGTGTGTGTGTGTGTGTTGGAGAAAAATCGTAGCGACGGAAACGTTATGTTGCTAATTTACGAGCAGACGATGTTGAAGTTGTCCTCGTGTGAGACGCGGTCGGGTTGTTGGTTTGATGTAATCGTCGGGGAACTTGTTCATTTCTATGCAGCGTGTGCTTTAGGTTAATGGAGAGGATCACTGATTCAGCAGAAGTGTTTTAGTTTGATAAATAACTGTGTGACATACTGTAAGCATTTTAATCATTCATAGACCGGTGCCTTATTGCAGGCAGTGACAGAAAACCCAACAAATTACGCAAAGTGAGATGAGTAATTAATGTTTCAGCGGACTAATGATGGATTCAGCTCTCCGATTTTCTCCCACGAGTTGAAGTGAAAGATCTGAGACTTCTTCGATGTACACAAAAGGTTCGCTTCTTTCTAATTTTATTCACGGTGCGCTGAGATAATCCATCCTCCTGACAGGTGTGACATATCAACACGCTGATTAAACGGCAGGACTCTGACACAGGTGTGCCTGTGAAAGGTCACTCTATAATGTGCAGTTTCATCCTGAAAAAAGACATTTACACACTGAGCTATGGCCGTTTTACGTAAGGCTACAGATACCAAAAAGAGCAAGTCATGGTCCAGTACTCACTGACTTCGATGGACTGTCAAGGTAAGCCTTTATAATTTAGCTGAATGCTGTTAAGTAACAGTAAAAATCAAGGTGCAGCCCGCTACAGAAATGACTGCACCACTTCTGAATCTTGAAATGTTTTAGATGTGATGGTTTTGTTTGTGCTTTGCCCAGCAGAACTTTAAATTTTGTATTGTTTTAAATGCTCTGTAGCCGTCATGACTCCACTCTCCTCACCTGCTGCCTCTGAGAGCTGCTGTGTCCGTCACAGCCAGGAGTTTGTGCAGTCGGAGGAAAGAATTTCTACGCTCTACAAAATCCAGGAGGTTGAGCGGCACCCGGATACAAAGTCCTCCGTCGCCCGGCCCTAAAGAGCTGGCTACTACTACTGCTCCCTATCCTGCTGACGCTGCAGCTTCTCCGGCCACAGTTTCCACTCCGCCCGCGGCAGCAATTTCAGCCGCTGCTTCTGTTCCTGTTCCAGTCACCGTCCCTGAGGACTCGCCAACGCCTCTGGGCTAAACCTAAAGCCGCAGTCAGCTCTGCTCGTTCAGACCAGGTGACACGTCATCAGCACTGGGTTGTGGTCGACGGCAGCAAAAAAAAGTAAGACTCTACTTTCACTAACTTCACTGGGGAAAACCGGGTGGTAGCTCATCTTCTTGACCTCTGTCAGCTCAGAAGCTCGGCCTATCCAACAAGTTCATTGTACCGGATGAACAGGATCCTCGCGGTGCAGCCAGAGCTCACAGCTCGGCTGCAGCCCTTCATTCAGCTGATACGTCCACTCACCTTGTTTCCAGAGCCTGGGTGCCTCCTCCATCCAGCCGGACTTCTACCAAGTCAGAGCCCACAAGAGCCGCTACTGGAGACTCTGGTCTGACGGGAGGCCTTGGTTGCCATCTGTTAGCGACCTAGCTACTCAGTGACCACTGACAGTGATAGTTTGAATGTTATTAATAAGCTGACTTTAGATTGCATGTCTTTAACTGGGACCCAGCTTAACGTGGCTGGATCAGCGATCCGTAGCTTCACGCTGCAGCTTCTCGTGGCCAACAGATTTCCTTTTAACTGCATTTTGAGACTCAATCAGGACAAAACAAAGTTTTGGTTATTGGTAGTGAAGCTCAGAGAGAGAAACTCAATCTAAAGCTGCAAGCGCTGGCTTTAAATCCCATTCAGTAAGTAAAGAAAGTCGAGGCGTCATCTTCGATTCGGATCTTGGTTTCATATTATAGAAAGGTAACTAAGAATGCATCTCATCATCTGAGGAAAATTGCCAGAGTGCGTCCGTTTCTCTCCAGCCAGCAGAGACACTAATGCATGCCTTTATATGCCTTCTGCTTTACTTTCTGCTCTCTCTCAGAAGAATATAGCTCAATTACTTTTAGACTCAGCTGCACCTCTGTTGACCAGGACCAGAAAAAGGGAACCCATTAAACTACTTTCAGAGTCTCAGAGAATCAATTTTAAGATCCTTCTATTGGTTTGTGAAGCTCTTAATGGTCTCAGTCTCACCTCTTTATCAGATTTGCTTTTAACCTGTGAACCTTCTCGGACCTTCGGGTCAACAGTGGCCTTTTAATTATCCCTAAAGTTAGAACAAAAGCCCGCTGTGAGGCATCCGGCGCTTTATTACGACGGTCCGTCTCTGTGGAAATGTCTCCCTGAAGACCCGAGGCCAGCAGAGACTTCTATATTTGAAGCCAGGAGCCAATTAGCCTAGCTTAGCATAAAGACCGAAAGCAGGGCAAACCAGCCGGCATGTTTCTGTCCAAAGCTTAAAGAAACACCAACCAACACGTCGAAATCCAAGTTTATGGATTTCATAACATTTTCAGCGTTCTGAAATATCGTTTCTGGGCTCAGCATTCCAGCTGTTCGCATCCCGAGGCAACGTCGAGCTCGAGAAGGAGTTCACAGAGCCGGGCTCTGAATTTTTAAACCCTGCCAAGTTTAGAGATTGGAAGAGAAAAAGAGATTGCTTTTAATCTGAAGAACAGAGAAGTGCTGCATTGTGCCTCTTTCTCTCCTCTCACAGTCGCTGCCTCTCTTCTCCTTATCACTCTTACCTCAACCTGTGACTCCTCCATTTCTCTTTCTGTAATGGCCTTTTGGTTGTGTTGTCTTCAGTCCCTCAGGCTGGTCCTCAGACCTGCAGGCTGTGACGAATATATGAAAATAGCATTTAACGCACATGATTGATCAGCAGTTGCTTGACAGTTTCCTCGTTTAAAGCAACTTTCTGTAACTTTTCTACCGTAAAATTCCGCTTAAGTTTAAAATCTTTGGTATAATCAGGTGAACGGATGCACTGGCTGTAATCTCGAGAGCTTTGTACGTCGTGTTACTGTATGTCCTCTCGGACAGTTTAAATCTATATGACGGTAGTAAATACGAGCATCTCTCTTTGCTGAATTACTCAAATTTCAGTTCAAAGTTGACACAACTGTTGCTGTCGAACAGCTCTGTCATCCAGGCTGGTTACAAATGTTAATCCACACTTCACAGAATCTGGAAGTAAGAGTTACACCCAATTCCCAAACTGTATTTTTCTAATTCATCCTGCCCCATTTCATGCCACAATGTCAGCTCCACAGTTTTACCCTTAAGTACTGCGTAAAGATAATTGCTAATATTTTAAAATCTTCATTAAGAACCTGCATGTCTGATTTTCTCAGCACACAGACGCCCTGCGTCAAAAAGTTAGTTTATATTAAAGGAAACCTTTTTACATTAACGTTTCAGGAACATTGATAGAAGAACATCCACTCTTACTTTATAATCACAACTGAGCTCCTCCAAAATGTTTCTGCGTTAAAGCTTCACACCAAGGTCAAGGTCAGCCGCGCTCTCTGCCAACGAGTGTTAGAGCACAAAGAGTGCTGCAAACAAATATCCAGTGTTCACCATAAATCCCATAAACCTACACTATGTCCTCCCACTCAGTGCTTGAACCTGAATAAGAGTGTTTTCACTACTTTCTCACTCGCTGCTGGTTGTATTTTTATTTTTATGTTCTTTATCAGTGAGCGCAGCAGATTTAAGGCGGAATCAACAAGAACTGCTTTGACAAAGAGGAACATTTCCTGTGTGCACATTATTTTTAGACGTATAAAACGGTTGAACAATGTTGCCTACAATAAGTGCAGATGTATATAAATAGTTGGCATCAGTGTCATCTGTGTGCACTTCATCTTAAACCTGCGTAGCTTCGGCTCTCTCCTTCCTCCGCTGAGATGAGAAACCCGCTCGTTGTCAGCGCGCATTTGTTCACTTTTGTGGCTAATTAAGCGTATCGTCAAGTTCATCCCGGTCCCTGCTGGGCTCTGCTTTGACAAAGATATTAAGTGAGTGAAAACGGTGTCAGGCATCAGGAGCGGTTTGACTCAAATCAGAATGAGGCTCACGCTGTCATGTGATGGACGATCATGTTAATGTTGAAGAGCGTGGATGATGAAACCGCAGGGCCACGCCGCAGAGAGAGGCTGCACGTTACCTGATTTATGTTCTCCATCGGCTGACATCCGGCATCCATCAAATCTCAGGCGGGATCTCAGGTTTGATTTTGACAAACCGTTGAGGGATGAAGAGCGATCTGTGCTCGTCTTAAAAAATTAGGCTGACTGTTCTGTTGGGAGAGTTGAACGGCTTGGACAAGATTTTACTCAAAGTGCAGCGCGATTCTGTCGTGTCACATCATCATAACATGCTTCAATTGATACCTGTAGCACACACACACACACACACACACACACAGCTGTGCAGATACAGTCCCGGTACAGAAGCCAGAATCAATCTAGGAATTTGATTTTAAAAAAGAACTGAAAAGTTCATGTTGATGTTTCGAAATTCACCCCGTGATTCATGAATAACACACAATGTGTTCAAGCACAACGTCTCTACCATAAAATAACAAAAACAGCTGCTGTTAGCTCAGTTTGTTAGCTCACAATGTGAGCGCAGAGCACGAGGGCTACGAGTGTTAGTGTTCGGACCACAGAAGAGGCCATGGACGAGTGCTGATCAGGAGCGGAGCCGGTGTCGTGCCAGAACCGGAGCTGGGCAAGCAGGCGATGTAAGTGGGCTCAGCATGTGGAACCTCTTTAGTCTAAGGCAGGGGTCGGCAACCTTTTTGGCTGAGAGAGCCGCAAAAGCCAAATTTTTGAAAGTGTTCTTCCATAAGAGCCATACTACGGGGGGCCATACCACCCCACACGGGAGCGGGGTGGATGGCCCACCATACTGCCGGCTGCGGCGGTGGGCGCCTCTGCGATCGACTTGATCACGTCTGGCGATCGACCGGTAGCTCGCGATTCCCAAGCCACTCGGAGCCGCAGTGTAAGGATGAAAGAGCCGCATGCGGCTCCGGAGCCGCAGGTTGCCGACCCCTGGTCTAAGGCGTCAGTAGCTGGCTGCTACGTCGGCTGTTGTTGACCTTGTTGATGTTTGTCTGTTAGCAAAGTTGTCGACTCGCCACAGCAAACACGCGTACAGCTGTCCATGCTTACAACAGCGACCTCGCTCTCTGAAAAAGGGACCAACAAATCGTAAAAGTAAATTCTTAGGCACGACTTTCACCAAGCAGTTAGAGCAGCTAGGTACAACGTATGGAAACTTTAATAAGGTTAATGTGAAACTTGTTTTTTAACATTTATTCTAACAGTCTTTAAAAAACAAAGTTAATAGTTTTGATTAAAGTTAATTCACTTTTCTGTGGATTTATTTGCATTAAATGAAGTCTGTACTTTGTAGCGACCGTTCTCCCTGAGCTGCAGTTACTCACACTAATGAAACCACTTAGTGCTCTGATTCCCAAAGCCGTGAGTGAGCAGCAGATTTAAGGGGGAAAAAGGGTGGAGGAAGAGGAGCGATGGCTGAGATGAAGAGACGGCGTACGGTCCTGTGATTGAGAGCAGAGACGTGAGAAAGGGAAACAAAAGAAATTGGTAGATAGAGGGATTAGTGTAAGCAGGTAGAGAGGTAGACTCAGAGAGATTAAAAGAGGGAGATAGACCGAGGGAGAGTAGGCCGGCTGAATCAATGAGCTCGTCAATAGTGAGTGGGAAAGATGCGATGAGAGAGAAAAATGGCGTGGAGGAGAAGGAGGAGGAAAAAAGGCCCCCTGTTATGTCGGAGCCCCGCCGAGAAAAATGGCCCCGGAGAAAATGAGAATCCACGGCGCTCCACAAGTGATTGAAAAAGCCTGTTTTATTACGGCTTATCATCTGGAACAGGTACAGATTCAAGATAATTTGGTGACAGTTCTCTCTGGCAGGGATCCACCAGGAAAAATAATCAAGTAATAGAAGTTTTGTACTTCATTTAAGAAATGACTAAGATCTACTCACAATAAATCCTTTATCTCAGCGGGAGATTAATTATTGTGGTTAGGATGATAGACAGACTGCTGGATGCACAGATAGGACGGATGGATGTGGAGAGAGCGCCGCGCAGCAGAAGGCTTGAGGTTGTAACGGCTGACAGCTGATAATTACAGAGAATAAATAAAGCAACGATATCGAGAGAATAAAAGCGTGAAACTGATTATAAAGAGCACTTCCAGTGTGAAGGTGAAAATAACAAACAGCTGTAAACACATTACCTCAATAAAAGAGACTTTTTATGCAGTAAAATACTCAAAGAGTCATTTTTAGCAGCACTATGTCGCACAGATCTGTCTGAACTCGTAAAATACTTTTAAGCTGCATCCTGCATGCCGTCTTCCTCAGGTCGGAGCCGCAGACAGCGTATGCGTGAGCTGTTTGTGTTGCTGGCTGCCGCCATGTTGGCAGTCCTGCCTCTAATCTAAAAATCGTCCAACACAGACCCGAGGCGGGCTGGATGGAGCCTGCTGCTCAACCAAGCCACCTGCCTGTACCAGGCTGCAAACATGCTCTCCTGTGATGTTGGACATTTTAACTTATGGAGACTGACTCATTCTGTATCCAGCCTCAAGGAGCTGTTAGAGGAACTGTATTTTTCTGGCACTTCTTCACTGGCTTCACTTTGCAGCTGCGGATGTTGCTGCTTGATCTGGAGTCAGTGTTTGTTTGTTTGTCAGGCTGTGTGGAAGAAAATGTGCCGCAGCCGTTCACGGCGGTTACCGCCCGGACAGAGTCTGTAGACTTTACTGAGTCACCCATAATCTCTCTGCCGCCAAAGGTACAAATATTGTTTCTCCTGTTTCTACAAGTAGGAAGGTGTCACAGCAGCTGAATGTTAATGAATTACAGAAGAGTTTCCACGTATTTGAAGTGTGAGCTGCTGTTTGATTGTTTTGTACTCTGCCGTTTTGTAAAATGTCTCATGACTCCGTCGGTAAACTGAACAATCGTTCTCTTGATTAACATAAAACATCATAAATTAGCGCTGAACAACGCGGCCGTCTGCTACCTTTTTATTTTAAAAAACTGATTTCACCTCATGAAGCAGCCGAGGCATCACAAATGAACTGAACCTTGTCAACATCAAAATGTGTTTCAGAAAAAGGCTCCAGGCGGTTTGTTTGACTTCATTTGAGGGGATCGTATGTTAGATCTCATTTATTAAGGTGACAGCATCACTTTCCTGGCACATTGACCCTTGACCTGCGCTGCAGGGTCACCTGCTATAAAACTGAATCTACATTTCTAGATAGTTGCAGCATAAATAGGTAAATACGTAGCAGCATGGCTCTCGCGGTCTGTCAGTCGGAATCTGGACTGAAATATCTCAGCACCTGTTGGCTCGCTCACTTAATCTCCCACTTGTATCGACTCAGCATGTTCATTCATCAGCTGCAGCTTTAGTTATCTGCCCAGTTGCCCGGTATGTGTATGCTAAGGGTTCGGTCTGGATAGACTTCTTTGGGTCAGTTTTAAATTCAAGAAGTGATTAATGAAAGCGATCATTAGCTGATAATCAGCTGCAGTCTTGAAGTGAGTCTGCAGCTGCAGGCGAGCGTGACCCGGCAGGTCATCGTGTTACTTAGAAAAGACATTTATAAAAAGAAGTTTATTGTCAAGTTCAGCCCGCGCAGACTAGAGAATATTAGAGATGGTATCAGCTGTAACGCTTGCACTTGATGGCTGACATTTACTCTCTCTCAACGCTGACAGGAGAAATGAGAAAGTAAATGTTGCAGTCAGAACAACAGCCGCTCCTCGGCAGCGATGCTATCGCTGCAGGCCGCATCAGAGGACTCCCCGGGCGGAGGAGGACGCAGTCTTTATCTGAAGGTTTAAAAGTCCTCCTTTAAGCTGTCTCCTTCCTGCCTTTTACATCCACCCCCTCCGTGATTTAACGGGCAGGATCGATGGCGGATCACGGACTTGGCCGTGATTTGTGAGTCACTTTCGGGAGGGGAAAGCACTCTGCGGCGTGCGGTGAATCTACATTTCAAAACACATCACATCTGACGTGCCGTCTCTGCCTCTCTTAGGTGTGCGTCTTACTTTTATTTGACTGTCTATCAGTTACACCTGTCTGGATACTGATCTATCTGTCAGCGCGGCTGTGTGTGCATGTAAAGTATCAGCACGCCGTTCAAACTCAAATTGAAATCAGACAACTCAAACAAAGGGAGAAGGTGTGTGTTAAATGTTTTAATCCTGATGTAAATTCTAATTTGATTTAGTGGTTGTCAGGCGTTGAAGGTGTGTGTGTGCGGGTAGACGTGTTAATCACAGACCGGGAGGCTGCTGTGCTTTTTCTCTCTGTAGATTAGTTCTGTCTGCCTCTGCAGGAACAACATGTGAAATCGTTCCGCACAGAAACAGACTCACAAAAACCGCTCGCATACTCTCATGAAAATCATTTTTATTTTCCCAAACTCACAAATACACCCCCGGCCGCTCCTACACATGCTGGCTCATTCGCTCCCATACCCTTAACACCGTTTACTCACACACAAGTACGCTTTAACACACACACACTCTCCACCTACCCACACAGACAGCAGTCACGCATACACACACACTCCTAACACACACGTATCTCCGAGTTGGAAAAACAGCTCAGGTTGTGTCTTTTCTGCAGGAGCAATTTGAGTAAAGAAAGAAGGACAAGGGTGACATGCTGTCAGGCCCATAATAGACCCAAACACTACAGACATTATTGACTGTGTGTGTGTGTGTGTTTGTGTGTGTAATTGTCAGTCAATCCTCTCGGCAGCCGTCTGTGGTAACACTGCCCCCCTGTGTCAAAGCTTAGGAAGTGCAGCTGAGACCGGTCGCCACCTTGAGGCTCTTCACATCTAATTATGCCGTGGAATCAAATTTGTTCAGTTTATATTACACAGAAGTGTCGTAACGTGCACGCAGAGGGAGAGAGAGACAAAGAAAACAAAAAAACAAAAAGTCATCATGAATCGTTCCAGGGAGAAAATAAACTGTCAGCAGCAATGAGACGCAACGTGTCGACGGTCACGAGTTAAACCGCTCTGATTAAAAATGATTCAACTCACATCAGAGCTTTGAGCTGGAAGTCAGGACGTTAGCTCGAGGTTATTTGGGAATAACTTCTGTCTGAAGTGTCTTACTCGAGTCCAACGACCTGATCCAGGTGAGTCAGGAACACAGAGCACGGTTTGATCCAACACGAGAGCAACACAGTGTGGGAACGTCTCACCACTCCTACCAGAGGAGCTCCTCCACAACGCTACCAACAACTGGACAGGATACATCCATCCAAAGATTAAAATACTAAGAGGTTAATAAAGACACAGAAATATGTGTTTGTGTATCTGCTCTCTTGGACTCAGAGTCTGTACGGACTTGTCTTGGGCAACTGGAGGGTGGCTGATTCAAGTCCAGCATGGACTACGGTGTAGACTAGTAACTGGAGAGGAGCCCCTGAATCTCTCCACCCTGCACCCAGTTAGGTGGTGCATGTGCAGGTAAAGGAAAGTTTTACACCATAGCTCTGCAGGCGCTCTGTTGTGTCTTTAACTCAGACATAGAAAAAGGTGAAGTTTCAGCTGAGACATGTTTCTCCATCACTAGTTCATGTAGCAACGCCGTGTTACAAAAAGAGCTGTCAGCCTTTGATTATATGCTTTATTAATTCATCTAAATTAATTGCATATACTTTAATATTTGCTGTGACAAGTTCCTGAACATCTCCTCGTACGTGGCTTTATACAGACTGCTGGCTCAGAGTAGCATCAGAGGCTGCGCTGCTCGGTCTCACCTCTAAGTGCCAAGAGCTTCACGTGGAGGTGATATTTCAGTCCTCCAATGCTCGGAGCGCTGCACCTATCAGCAGTTATCTGATCACTGTCTGTTCACTAAGCTTGGCAACATTTTGTCATCTGCTTGCGTCGTGTTTACGAAGCTGTAAAGACGGCACTCGACCACCTGACTCTCATTTGTAGTTTTGAGCACAATATCTCCACAATCATGGGATGGAGTGGAGTGGACGGATGAATTTTAATAACTGGTGACCTTTTGTAGTCAGACTGTTTATCAGATTAAACTTTTAATTTGTGAAGTATGTGAGCTGAGTCCCACATGTTGAAGTCTCACCATCATATAAATGTAAGAATGTACTAATGAAATCTCTAAACACTTCAATTACTTTCATGGAGTTTTCAGAAGATCCACAAAATCAAGTAAAAGCTCATCATTGCATTATAAACTCTACCCATTAAGCCGTAATGCCTTCCATAAATTAATTTTCTGGCTGTGTGCATATTAGTTTTAGCAGATCAAACAAACACCAGGCATGCACACACACACACACACACCGACACACACAGGCTGCAAAGTTTTCTGATGGGTCTCGTCTCTGGGGCTTTACTGCACAGTCATTTCTGCCATCTAAGAGCCATTACAGTCTCTTGATGCCTCCACGTTTGCTAATTTCATCGGGTTAATTGCTCTCTCTGCTTCTTCTTCATAGCTCAAAGTAGTCATTAACATGGCGACAGTAATTCACATTCTGTCTGCTTGTTTGAGACGTTACTCAGCTGTAAACCAATCAGTCAGCTGTGTTCAAATGACTGTATATTTCATGAGTTAGATTTTCTGCCTGAAACAGTTTTAATGACTCTCTTGGGTAAGGGACATGTGGAGGGAATAATTCACAATCTATGTCAAAGTTGGAGGAACATTTATATTAGTTAATCTGCTCCTGAATGAAATAATCATTTTGTGAGAAGTCATTTGGATTGCAGCCGTAATGAAGGAAGAACACTCTGCAAGAGGTGCCACAAGCTGGACTTCACCGCGAGAGAGAAAGGAAAGCTTGTGCTCCGGCCTCTCACACTCTCACACACTCTTCACTGAGACTTTTTATTAACGTATTGTCACAACAGCCAACTTTGTATCTCTGTAGAAACAGTCTGACATTTTGAAAAGAAGCTTCTTTGCTGAGTTAGATGAAAAGAGAAACAAACAGTTAGCTTAGCACAAAGGCTGGCCTGACTGTCCGCTGGTTAAAACGTCTCCCTAAATAAAGCTCGCTGATGATGTTGTATCTAATTTCTATGATATGAAACTGGTATTGATCTTCTCATCCAACTCTTGGCAAGAACCTTGGATGGATTGCAGACTTTGAAAAGTTTGATCTGAAAGATGAGTGCGACTGAATATCACTTAACCTCCCTTTGCATTTCTTCCGTTTATATATTTATAAGCCCTCAATGTTTAAAGCGATTTAGCGGCATCTAGTGGTGAAGTTGCTGATTGCAACCAACTGAATACCCCTCGTTTCATGTGGTGACCTTCATTGAAAGTTTTCAGACTCCCTGCAGTTTTATACGAAAGCTGTTTCACTGAACTGAAACACATTTTTCATCCACTTGTCTTGGGCCCGTTTTCATGAAGAGTTTGTTGATCCACCGGTCAGATATCTCAGACATTTCCTGTCTACGTCTCCTGCACCAAAAGGAAGGACAAATCAGATCCTGGAGAACAGCCACCAGACATTCACTGCACAACAGGAAATCTGAGACTGCAGCAGTTTGTTTCTATCATTTTCTCACCACATTAAAGTGTGCAAAGTCAGATTGACTTTAAGAGGGAGCAGTTCAAGTACGCTCTTTTGCTTTCTTGCCAAGTGTCAGATGAGAAGAGTGATGCTACGCTCATATTTAACCACTGAGTAAAGCTTGAGCAGCAGCTTTGCTAAACATAAAAACAGGAAATGGAGAAATTGCTCGCCTGGCTCTGCCCAAACACATTATATCTCATTGGTGTAACACGTGCTTGGTTGAAATTTAGAAGCATTAAAATTCCACACTTACAGTTGTAAACAGCTCCATTAATCCTTCATCTAAAGCTCCAAGATGCTGTTTCAGGAGTCCTCCAGCAGAGAGAGCAGTTAGCTACACAGTCGATACTGTCTCTGGGAGACTGAGGGAGAGGATCAGGAAGAAAGGGACAGAGAGAAGGACACAGGAGGCGAGGAAACAAGGGAGAGTCTCTTCACACCTCATCACACTGTGAATGAAAATGTCTCTTCAGGTACGCCTGAAGGTCACACATATGCAAACAGGAAGGACAAGAGGGATTCTCCTTCCTGTCCATCATTTTACAGCCGTTCACAGTCCGTACTGACTGCACACAGGTGAACTCTCAACACCTCGGCCGTAAAATTAGATTCCTTCATGCAGCCCCCGACATCTTTCTGCAGAGCTGCAGAGTGATGGCTCCACCTTGTGATGTAAGACATTATGCAACACGGTGAACTCACACTGTTGCTCGTGCTCGATTTTTAGTGGTCTTCAAAACTGCCCCGTAATTATTATGCTGCTTAATCAGAGGATTTAAAGCAGCAGTCTGCTTTAACAAGAATAATTGCACTGATGATCATTAAATTCAAATATAAAAACCCCGTAATTATCTCCAAGTATTTCCATTAGGGGGTCAGAGGAAAGGTCTGATTACAGCCTGTTTGATTCAGACCACATATAGACAGGAAACAGATCTTATGAAGTGTGTCATTCATCACAGTCTGCATCTCATATGTGTGCTGCTGCTGCTGCTGAACTCAAAGCCGTGGAGTGCCGGCTGAATCGTCTGATCAGTTTCAAACAGAATTATTTCTTTGAAAGTTTTTACAGTATGTCTGTTGGAGTATCAAAAAAAACTTTGATTCGAGGTGCTCTCCTTTTTACATGCTGCCTCTGCGACAGATGCATGAAAACGATGCGTTCACACAGCTGCACATAGGCAGCGCTAACAATGGTTTCAGGCCATTTTTAGGAACTGTAGAGCCGCTACAATGCATCACGTGAGCGCGTTCTTAACGACAAACCAGTGTAGAAACATCGTCTGACTCGCCAGAGGTTTGTTGGTGTCTTTCAGTTTGTTGTTTTGGCTCCCAGGCCTGCAAACTTTGGTTCATCGCACTAATATCATGTCCTGCAGATTAGAGATCAGACGCAGTTAGCTGTGGTTGGTTAACTTAGTAGAGCAGCCGAATCATAACTAAAGAGACTAGAGAAGCAGATAATAACAAACAGATGTCTGCTGGGTGTGTAACCTGCTAACAGCAGACTGACTTTAAAGATGTCAGTGTTTCACAGCTCCGTTCTCCTGCTGGCAAAAAACTGTGCAACGTTTAAGACCAAAGATCGCGGACGTCATCGTGGCCAGCCTTAGCTAACGTCTTCTTAGGCCACAGGGAAGTTGAGTGTACGCATGACTGAGGCTGACAAATTGCAAAGTTTATCTAAGAATTAGTTTTTGTCTTGTACGCCTCATCATCACAGTATCACTAAAAACCTGTGTTGTCGATCCTGTCACAGGTCTCCACGTCGGCATGCTTATCTTCCAGAACAATCACCGACAAGGCCTCAGTGAGTACGGCTGCCTGATGTTTCATCTCCTCATGCACACACACGTAACAAAAAAAGAGGCTTTATTCTAACAAAGCAAGTCTCAAAGAGCCGCAGGACAGATGCAGCACGAGGCAGGCAGGTGAAATAATATTCTGTTTGATGGGGGAACATGAAATGATTTACGCCGGTGAAGAAAGGTTCATCTTACATTTAGAAGGAGAATTCATTTATGGCATGCAGCGGGCGTCTTGTGCTGTATGTGAAGCCCATAAATCAGCACTCAGCTGTAAATTACAAAGACCCTGTGTGTGTTTGTGCGACTAAAGCCTTCTCAGTCACACTAAATCAGACATCTGCTTTATTCTGATGCTGCTAATACTATCACACCTTCAGTCTCTCACCTTTCCGTGGCGTATAATTGATCACTGCCTCCTTCCTCCTGCTCGTGTCACTCCTCATCCCTCCCTTCTCCACTTTATCCTTCAAAATGTCTCCGAGCGGCGATGTCACCGGGTTAAATATTCATGTCTGATATTGTTCTTGTCTTGCCAAAACAGCTGCTGGTTTCTCCTGCATGGTGAGTTTAGATGACGCCACATGGCTGTGCGCAGCCATTAAATGCAGGAACCCAATGAGCTGCAGCGCAAAGCTCTGATGGAGGAAATCATGCTCGGAGAGTAAAGATGGCGATAATTCTTCACAATTTCGTCATTTTGCTCACTAATTTCTCCCTGAAAGAGACTCAGGGGGCAGAGTGTGTACTGCAGGGAGACAGTTTTATGTTCTGGCTAATCGATGTGTGGACCAGGCTCCTCTGTCGTCTAATATTAGTACATTACACACCCATTAATCAAATTTATGTTAGTACTCATCTCTCGGGAAAACCCCGATTGATTTAGTGCACTGTTAGTTTTGTTTCTTGTACAGCAGAAACCTTTCTGTGCACGTCTCAGCAGAAGTATTCAGATTTCCAGCATCAAGGAACACAATATTGGATTGCGTGAGCGTGCCTGTGGCTGCCCGTGCACGAGTTCAGTACGCTGGATTCTGCAAGAGGAAAATTAAGATGCAGGGAGAGACTTCATCTGAGAGAAGTCCATCCGCCATCTTAACTGCAGCAATCCCCAAATTCTTCAGCATTTAATCGCTCGTGGTCTCTCTCGTCTCTGCTCCATTTTTTACACCCTGTTACAGCTGCACTGACTTCATTCTGGCACGCACACTCACACACTCCCATCTCTCATATTACGGCCTCATTCCTTAATCTAATCTTCCTCTCCTTTCATTGTCATCGTTTGTCTCTCCTCTCCATCCATCTCCTCCATCCTCCTCCTCCTCCTCCTCGCTCTCTTCTCCGCACACTTAGACGAGGGAAAACGGTGATAGTGATCTCCATGGAAACAGCCCAGCAACAGGCTGAGTCCTGGCAACCAATCGGAGCCTGCTCCGGCTCCGTGTCTCGTCCAATGGGAGAGGCAGAGGAGGGGGGTGTACAGGGGGTGTCTGGGCCCGTCAAGGTGAATGCTCAGGGAGGCGTGATCAGGACCACTTACTTCCTGGTCCGACTGAGAATGTCATTTTTCAGGTGGACTGAAGAGAGACGCAGGTCGTTTTGATATTTAAAAAAAATTAAATTAGAAACAAATTTACTTTTGAGCGGCGATCTCACTAATGAGAAAATAGTTGCACCATCAGCCAGTTAACCAGACTGATGATGCACATTAGAGCTGCTATTTCTGTCAGGCTCGTTCAATCTCATTCAATCCGGCTCAGACTCTGATCAAATAATGGAGGGAAGCCTTCTGCAAAGGATTATGGGACAAGTAGTACTGATGTAGCTCTGAGTTTGTGGTGTTGCTTTGCACTTGTTGTGTACAAATTTAAAGCACTGGAGCCGATCTTTAGAACTGTGTGGTTTTGCATGACGCTCAGCTCGCACATTGTGACGTGTTTAATTTGTAGTTCCACTGTAGTTTGTTCAGTATCCATAAATGCAAGAATTTCATGCTCAAAAACAAAATACTGTGTGTCTCACAACGCCTCTTTTGTCTATAAGAAGCAAAGGGGGAGACTGTGACGTTCAGGATTTAAGGTCAGGTCCCCTGACCTTTACCAAGTAGTTATTTTACCCTAACCAGGCTGTTTCTGTGCCAAAGCCCACCTTTAATCATCCCAGTTTGAGATCAGATCAACAGCAATGTCAGCAGCTACTGAGAGTTGCAGCACGGGTCTCTAAAGACAATTAAATACCTTCATAAACTAGTTCAAGTCAAATTTTGTGTCTACTGGAAACAAGGCAAACTAAAGGAGGGGTGGAGTTCCCCAGGGCTCAACGCTGGGACATCTTTAGTTCAACAAACGCATCACCGAATGAAACAAACTAACATTGTAACACACCCCCATACCTACCTAAATACCTAAATGACAGAACCTTTTGTTTGCTAACAACCCTAAAAACTGTTTCATGTCTTTATTTTAAGATGATTAAAGGACTGAGACTCTTTATACCACCAAACCTCATTTGTAAGTCATTCTGTGGTTTCTGTGCATCTCTGGTCTGCTCGTGCAATATCAAGCCCCTCCGGACTTGTTAAATGTTCCTCGAATCAACACACAACCCAGTGAATCAGCATTAAATCACTGAGCTACACATTGCCTGAACAAATTGCTGTGACATTTGTGGCTTATCGTGACTGCGGCAGCTATCTCCGACGTTCACTGCTGCATTTCCCTAAAAAAAAAAAGTTATGCCCGTGTTTTATTCTAATTTAATTTGATCTATCCGTTTAATTTTATTTGATATATTTTCTAAATGATTCTTTTTCCTCTCTGTGAATTAAATGTCTTGTAATTTTCCTGAATGAGTCTGATTCCCCGAGTAAGACGTATAGACTTAATGAAATTCATGTTTCATGAATATAAATGTTAACTGCTGCTGTTCATTTGAATAATATTCCAGTTTCTACTAACTCTGCGTTCTTCAGAGGAGTTTTTTCTGTCGTCGGTTTCAGATTTGAGTCGGTGGATAATCTGCTTTTAAACAGAATTCCTTTAAACATTATCTGAAGTAAAGTGACGTGTTAAGAGGCAGTCGGTCCTCCATTAAAGGAAGAGCACAGCCATTATCCCTCCTCGGAAAAGCTTAAAGTCCCGTACGCACGTTACGTAACGCTGCAGTTAAATCAGACTCTAAAAGCATCAGGCAGTCCCAGACGGAGGAGACGTTTCTCCGTACGTTATGTGTCATCCTGCTGAATTAGAACTCAAACAGTAGTAGTGTGAATGGCGTGGCTGTTTGATCACGGTCACTGATCATATCAATACAGGAAATGATGCATTATCAGTTATCTTGTTTGTGTTTGCATGTCCGCTTAGAGGAAATAGTTCCTTCACTTGTGTGATTCTCCATGTCTAAAAGCTCATCTGCGTGTGTGTGTGTGTGTGGGTGTGTCACTACTATATGTGTGCCCCGCTCCGAGGCACAAGCGTGTTACTACCACATTCCACGCCACTCATCTCTTAATCACATGACCTGCCAAGTCAGGATAGGGTTGCTAAGCAACACCCTCTCATCCCACCCCGTCCCTCCATCCCGCCATCCCTCCCCTCTTTTTAGTCCATCAAACGGTGACAGCGTGGGTGGAGGGGGGTTGAGAGAGAGAGAGAGAGCGAAGTTTATTTATAGAAGCCGTGGCAAAAGAGGGGGAATTACGTGTCGAGTCTAAAATTAAACTCGCCATCTCCCCTTTCTCTCCGTCTCCCTCTCTCTCGCTCGCTCGCTGTTTTTTTTCTTCTTCTTTGCTCACTCACTTTCTCTGGCAGATTCATTCATAGATGCAGAGCGGAGAAGGGTGAGATAAGATGACAAGGATGCATGAGGAGTGTGGGAGTGAGAGGCAAGGAGACCCAGTTGTGAGATATTATCTAATCCATACAGATAAATCAGCCACATATGAACGACTGTATTTCACGCCGCTGCATGTCCAGGCGTTAATACAAAATATGTAAATGTCTCCATATAAATTCAGTGAACATTCATGTGTTATAATACTCGGAGAGATTTGCAGCCCTGTCGGAGAAGTTTTTTAAAGCACAAACCTAAAAGTACTAAATCTTCGACTTTCCCCATTAACGTTCCTGTCATAGCTCCAAAGTTAAATCACCCCGCAGCTTCCACATCCCGTGAGTCCCGCGAAGGGAAACCATTTTAGACGTGCAGCGCAGGAACTGGTGTTAAAATGGAGAGTCCGTCGGACTGTGACCACAGCTGTCCTTGTCAGGGATGGATGGGATGACAGGATGACAGGGCGGCAGGTGGAGTAAAAGATGTGTGGAGGGAGAAGGAGAGAGTGACTAATAGGTGTGTAGAGAAATAGGATGGTGAAAGACGTACAGAGTGAGATATTGATTGAAAAGTACAGTAGGAAAAGTACAGCTGCATCTCCTTCATTGAAACATCCATCCATAATATGAACAGTAAACTGCATCTTATAGGAGGCTTTGTTCCTTCTTTCCATGTATATCTTTTATGTCAGCGTGTTAAGACGTGCAAGAACTCATTTACTGTAAATACTGGGCAGTATAACGATTAATAAACATTTAAATAACGTTTAGAAGAGCTGCCGGTTTGAAATGAATGAACTCAGGTGTGAGGAGGTCGTCGTGGGTTTTTCGCTCGGTGTTGTTTGCTTCACAGTTGACGGCTTTGTGGTGATAAATATTTGTCGTGACTGTTTGTATTGATTCACAGTTGAGTTCATTCCAGGCGGTTTAGCGACGGGTCAGAGCACTCATTGTCATTTTGGAAATGACTTCAAGTCGAAATGAGAATGAGCTTCAGCAGCAGCAACACGCGTGTGTGTGTCTGTTCCTCTCTCCTCTTTGTGTCCACTCAATCTGTCACAACAGAGGTTCAATTCAACTGTTGAAAACACTGTACGATCTACTACAGAGTGAATAAACACTACGACTAGGTGCTTCATGATGTTGTTGCACTGGGTTACATTTAACATTAAGGTGTTATTGTGTCCTCTCCCTTTATATTTACAGAACCAGTCACCCAAGATTAATGTACAGACATTACAGTACGTGTCCCAGCGCCGCCTCCCTCCATTACTCTGGAGGAAAGGTGGCGTAACCCCATCAGAGGGTGCAGTTGTGAGGTTTACAGCGTGGACAAACGAGGCTAAAGCAAGGCTAACTCATCCTTTTGTCTCTGTGTTAAACAGCTGCGAGAAACAGTGCTGCTGAAACGTTTAACAGGCGCGTGGGTGACGTTTCTGATTACATCTCCAACGCCTCGTCTTTAATTTTTATGACATCCAATCGACAGCTACAGCAGCGAGTTTCTACTGATCTCTAAAAGTCTAAATAAAACACTAATGTACTTGTTAAGATTCAAAATTCTACATCTAAAATTCAGCAAAGCACCTGAGATATTGAATAATAAATAACGTGCTGACCACGGCTTGTAAAGCCATTAATGAAGACGTATAAATGCACAACGCTGACTGCAGAACTCTTAATATAAATTCTTAATGCTGCCGCTCATGCCGTCACGAGAAAACATGTTTGGAACAATGTTATTGCAGAGTTTACAATATTCATCTCCGTGCTATAAAACGGAGATACTTCCATTCTACAACACACATGATTTCTGCTGATATAACAGGTGTTCATATTATTGTGTCCACATATGTATGTATCCCATTTGGATCCATTCCCATTGCACATCTGTCCATTATGCACTTCTTCGGATAATCCAGTTCAGCGGATGTAAAAATCAGATGTTTTCTAGTGAAATGTGCGTAACGTGTTTAAGCATGAGAGATACCGTACAATAACATCCAGCGTCTCAGCTGAGCCTCGTGTGGCCCTGCAGTGTAAAATCGACCGATTTTTATCTCAAGGTCTCATCAAATCTCCCGTTCTTCGCTCCGCTGGAGCCGTAACATGATGGATGGCCAGTGATTTCCTCTACAAGGTCATCCTGACACCTCTAAACACCCCCGTGTGTGTGTGTGTGAGTGTGTGTGTGTGTTTGTTTGTGTGTTTCAGAGAAACAAAGATGGCACTTGTTTGCAGGGCCAAATGAAACATCAGCATTATGGAAGACAAAGAGCGAGAGACGGAGACAGATGTCTGAGGTGGTTCCATTGCTCAGGTGAGTAGCTTGACAGATCTGAAGGCCTGCGCTCAGAAAAAGACAAACTCAAACACACACACACACATAACAGACTGACCTGAAGCATCGAGTGTCAAGCAGGTTCTGCTGCTTTCCAAAGCATCATGGGAAACTGGATTACATAACACAAAGATTGAGACCACGTCAGCAGACTGTCGTCCAGCTTCTTTATTGTCAGTTTAAGATAATGTGTCCAACATCATAATCTGAGTATCATATTCAGTTTGCACCTCACACGTCTTTCTCTGACCACATGTTCTTTGAAATATTCACACACTGAAGAGTGATAGCAGCCACTCACGCTGTCTCGAGTCACCGTAGGTTTGATACCTCTAATCCAAAGATAATGTGGTTTCATACTACAGTGACAGCACGCGTTTCATCCCTAATTCATGATCTATATTAGTCTTGCTCTACCGAGAAATTATCTTTCACTCCTCGTTAGCTTTCCGGCGCTAGCCGAGCCGACGAGCTTGCAGAAATAAGAACACACCCATCGGTCAGAGTGTCTGGATTTAAATAAATAAACGATTCATCCAAAATGTTGAAAAGTGATCAAAGAAGTGATGCCGTCACTCGGAGTTACAGGTTGTTTGTGTGAGTGCAGCGTTCGTGCCCTTCGGTGCTGAAGTGTTTAAGTATGAGATGATTTCAGCGGCTCGGCTCAGTGTGTCGCCGTACATGTTGCATCGTGAGTCACTCTCCCTGCTGCCTCCTCGCTCGCCTTACCACCATCCCTCCCTCCATCTTGTCCTGCCTCCCCCACGCTGGGAATTATGCAACACTCTGCAGGGCTGTCAGGAGAGAGGAACCAAGGGAAAACTGTGTGTGCATATATATATATATATATATATACGTGTGTGTGTGTGTGATGGAGGGGTAGATGGATGGAGAAAGAAAGAGAGATTAGAGTATATATGAGAGCAAGGCAGGGAGAGACTTGGCTTATAAACCTTCTCCCCCCGTCTTCCTCCTTCATTCATCATTCCCATCCGCCCTCACACATCCTCCGTTTTTCACTCCTCTTCTATCAAGGTCGTCGACAAGGACGGTCTAGCCACATTTCCTGGCCTGTGATTGGCTGTCACAGTGGAGCAGGGCTTTAAAGAGACAGCAGCAGAGTGTGGCTTTTTCTTTTTGTCCCGGACAGCAGCCATCTTTGCCACGGCAAAGCAGCACCAGCCGGGAGGGAGGGATGCAAGGAGGGGTGTGACTGTGTTTAACAACTCCTGCTTCACACACAGATTCTCCCAAAGTGCCTTTTTTTTCTTCCTCTCTTGAAATATTTATGGTGAGCAGTTCAAATAGCGTGTTGGGTTGGCAGAGGATGCTGTTTTTTGTTCTGTTTGGGCCTCTAAAGAGAGAGCAAGGTCAGACCGACTTCCTGCCCTTCACTGGTTATTGATTACCTGTTTTCAACCACCGTGTATTTATAGATACAATGCGTTAGCATACAGCTCTATAGTGACATCAGGCTGGGAGGAGAGTGTTTTTAAATTCAGCATCTGAGCGCAGAGCAGCTGAAAGAGCCAGTTTAACATCACACCAGACAGTTTTTATGGAGATTTAAATCTGATTTTCAAACTGTGTCAGTGTCTGTGATAAACAAGGGACATAAAGCTGCTCGAAAATAGTGAAGCAGGAATGATGCCTGACAGCCTTCATGGAGACTAATGGTCAATCTCTCCTTTTCAAGTCATCTGCGAGGGAATGATGAATATTCGCCCAGAAAAATTCAGGATGGTGCACAGAAATCACACCATCCATGCAGTTTGTTAGAAAACAAGAACAGCTCAGACAAACGTGCAGTTACTGTGCGTTTAGTGGGTTATTATCTGGTATAATGGCTCATTATTTAGGCCATAATGGCATAAGGTGTCTGCTTTAGCCTTTAGCTTGTCATTTATGTCATTTATGAATATTGTGTTAAGTTTCAGGTGCTTTTCTGTCCCTTTACGTTGAGAAATGGCTGTGCCGAGGTGTACACCTGCTCGTCTATACATATCTGCCTTCCATCCTCACTGAGAAGAACATTCCTGGTGTAAATCCAGCGCCGCAGCTACAGGCTCGGCCAGTGTTTCTATTAAAAGATCAGAAATCTGACTGGAGCAGAAAGTGCACTGAGTGTAGGTGGAGGAGAAGGAAGCTGAGCTGGTGACACACACACATACACACACACACACACACACACACACACACACACACACACACACACACACACACACACACACATACACACACACACACACACACACACACACACACACACACACACATAAATACATAAAAATAGAAACTAACGTATATTAGTGTGAATTATTCATTCAGCAGTGCAGCACTTCCAAAAAGTTGAACCCAGTGCTCCATCAGGAGAAGTTTGAAGAAAAATACTATTTAGATGCAGTTTGGTTCTGTGCTTCATTATTTGTGGTCAGGTTTTAAGTTTAAATCGAGATTCATAGAAGTTATAAAAAGCTCTTTGAATGTAACATGTGACTGAATGTTAAATGTGGAGCAATGTTCCTTTCGGTATCTTTATTTGCTGTGAAGCTCCGTCCAATATGAGAAACTTGTCTGGAAAAACAAATGAAGAGAGAGCGAGACCAGCTCCATGAAAATGTCTCTGATATGCTAATTTAGAAGAGAAATAGGGTGAAACTCACCTTCTCCACAGAATCGCTGTTTTCTTTGGAGTGAAGCAGAAATGGAAGGAGTGATGGAGAGAGGAGGGAGAGAGGGACGCAGGCTCGGAGAGGAAAGTGAAGAGAGAGATCAAACAGCTGGAGGGCAGATAAGGTACAAGAGAGGAACAAGAAAAAAAGGCAGGAAGCGAGGAAGAAGGAGGCCACTGAAGTGGAGCACACAGTCATAGTTAAATGTCTCTGAGACGTCTTCACGGCCAAACATTGATGTGTCACAGGCTCTGTCCAGGGTGCTGATCCTGAAGCTGTTTGGAACACTTCCTGTCATAACTAACTCAACTAGTTTGTTTTCATTTCTTTTTTTTTATGACCTGCTTTATAAAATAGTTTAATTTGTTGGAGGAACTTTAGAGCTCTCGGCTCGCGGCCTTGCGGTTAAACCTCAGCCTGTCCTCTCTTTAGTTTTCTGCACCACGCAGCTGTTTGCTCTACAGACTGTACAACAACATGTTTAAACCATTTCTCAGACGCTTTCACCGTAATTTGTTTTAGACTCTTCAGCGGTGAACCAACGTCTGTTCACCATACATTAAAAGTGAGTATTTTTAGTGAACAAATTAGACATTATTAGGTGAATAATCAGAAACAAGTCCTCTTTGTCTGAGACTGAGACAAAACCAAGTAAAACTGCAGTCGACTCCGAGACCAAGCTCTTCAAAAAGTGCTCTTGAGACCGATCTTGAGTACTACAACACTGACGTCTGGAGTCTGTTTCATCGGCCTGGAGTGCAGGAGGTGAAAGCAGCATCACCAAATGTCCAAATGTTTTGGTTCTGCTTTGTGGAACAGCTAAAAAAGATCCAGTTGCTGGTTCATAAACCAAAAGCATTTCGGTGTCAGCCTAACTAGCATCTAGTTAACACTGATCACTGACATTCACCAGCCACTTCAAGCTTCCAGGGGACCGGTGAGGCTCCTTATTCTCACATGACCAGAGATTCAGCAACACTCAGCAGAGGATCTGTGAGCAGGTGTGTGTGTGCCCTGTATGTCTCAGGCTGTGCAGTCATTACACCTGAATGCAAACACCTGTCGTATTGGTATGGCTATGTGTCTGCTTATGATGTGTGTTTATGTCTGCAGGACACGTCTGGGCTCTGTGATGCAGCGATAATTTTCATCAGAGCATGCATGGCATCCTGCCCATACAGGTACTTACACACACTCACTCAAACACACACACAGTGTTTCTGTAGGACCGTTACTTTAGGTGTTACTTTGCTGGAGCTTTAAGGGTTTTGTTTTTCTCTTGGTAACTGACTTCTTATAGTCCAATTAAACGAAAATTACAGACCGGTGATCCAACACGAGTACCTTCAGACCTCTAAGTAGGACATTTACGCTGTGGCATTTACAGAGACTGTGAGCTAAAGGTTAGAGCTTGTGACCTGAATCCCCAGACATGCTGGAAAAGTCTTGGCAAGGGAAATGAGAGCGTAACACCCTCCACTGCATCAGTGAATACCACAGAGATCCCCAGAGCAAGGCACTTAACCCCACAGCTGCTCCAGAAGGGCTGCTCCACAAGGGCTGCTCAGAGGACTGTGGCTGTGTTGGGAAGGCCCCAGATCTGAATGCATGGAGCTGAACTTGAAAGAGCTACAGAGTGTTATGAAATGTAGATCACACTCATAACAAATGATATCAGAATTTACGATAAAAATGACAGTGTATCCTCTTGGTGATCTCCTGAAATGATCTCAAAACCTCTTTAGCTGTAAAAACTTCTCCTCTCATGCCAAAAACTCAGTCAGTTCAGTATTGTGATTTATCTAACTACCCTAACTAACAACGTTCCTATCTTCCTCGGCTGTTCCTCGGCAAATGTAAGCATGGTAACGTGCTAAACAAAGATGAGAGCCATGGTAAACGTTACCGTTAGCTTTGTACCCTTATGACAGTTTAAACAAAGGATCTAAATTGATGCAGCAGAACACGAAATATCGTCTTCGACTTTCTTCCTCCTTGTCAAAAACTGGCACCTACATTACCCACCATGCAACTCAAGTGTTGACAGTTCTGGCGTGTTGCTTTTGCAACAGCTAGTATAGCCTCGAGCTGCTAGCCTCGAGCAGGGATGAGCAGCAGAAGCCACTTGTCTGACTTCACATCCACAGATGATCTTCATTTTCAGACTTGTAGTTTTTAGCCTTAACTGATTCTGACTCAAGCGATTTCATGCTGCTGCACCTGGAGCTGTAACTCTTTACTCCCCAGCTTCTGGAAATCAGTCACTCCCTTTAATATCAGCATGTTAGTAGTGTCATTGGATGCATGTTAGCATGCTGAGCACTACCTTTTCTTTTTCAGGTTTCATCTTTTTATACATGTTGCAGCAATGCACAATCCTGGCAGAGCAGTAAATTAAAATCTGCAGCCTACCATCAGACTGTGATTCCAGCTTTGAGTCCCAGTGCGATGCTGCCTTCATGGGGAAGAGCAGATGAGTCAGCTTAAGATTTTATGTTGACCAAACTCCAAATAAAAGCCGACACAATTATAGGATTTGTGTTGGAAAGTTGCTGATCATCTGATCTGAAGTTTGATCGGCAGTGTTTGTGTGTGTGTTAGTGTTTGTTTCACAGACAGCGTCTGAGTCCTGCGTCTGTGTGACAGATAAGAAATCAATCCTCAGATCCTCTGTGATTACAAATGAAATGCAGCTCTGGTCTCTGATGGGAACAGTGACAAAGCATTTTTACCATCACAGGGTCTTCTCACATCCATTAATCAGATCCATTTAATTGCTGATAATCATCAGCTTCAGCATCAGTAAGACTCTGTGACTACTTTTACCTTATTTTTATACATCTTTTTCATTTTGCTCGGCTCTCATGTCCCTCCACCCATTCATCCTGTTTCCAATTTCCTCAATTGTGTTTTGTGTCAGCTTGATGATTAGGGAGCCACGGTTACCTGACAGTTGTTGCTATGGTGACAGGTTTGTGAAATGTTTTTGTTCTGTTCTGTCCTCCCTTCCCAGGATCTCTGCTTCTTTTCCTCTCAGAGCTTCAAATACGATCTTTATAGTATTAGCCTTTATGAAAAGATGTACTGAGCATTTCAGCAGCACCCTGCTTAAACTCTGCTGCACAGACCTGGGAGCTGGGCAATAAACAGGGCTGATAATCTGTATTGTTATGAGGAAAAACCACAATACTCCTTGTTAGCAGACCAAATTCTTCCTCCTTGTTAACATACCAACCCTTAGTAGCAGTAGCAGAGGAGTTGTTTAGTTGAATATCTTAATCTGGTTCATTGATCCTTTATGTGGCCATGTGAAGTTATAATGGCCGCGATCACGACTCTGAAATATTAGTAGTCTAATGAATGCTGCTGTCTGTGGTGCTGAAGTAGCAGTAGTAGTAAGTCTAGCCCTTCTGTCAGCTCTCCTTGTATTCTCTATTTATATACTATAAATATTCCCCTTATACCTTTCTATACAACAGTTGAACGGATAAACATACAATCAGCTGATAATAAAACTTATCAGCCACTGTAACCAACCATTAATTAAACCAATAACTAACAGCGGTCAATGTCAGGCAACCTTATCATACCTAAAAGTTATCTAGTGTTTCTGTAGTGTTGACAAAATGTTCAAAAATCAACATATTAGCAATTCACAATTCATTACGCTACACATCAGACTAGAAACAGAGATGGACATCATATAGTGACAGTCCTTTCCTCTGCAGCCTCGTGCCTATACCGAATCACAGCCGTGCTGATATTCAGTACAACAGCACTCCCTCTCGTGTAACATAAATATAATATAAAATAGTACCATCAAGTAGCAACGTGTAAAGGTGGAAGTGTGAGAGGATCGCAGAGACACACCTGTAGCATTCCTATAATAACGGTGAGCGGTATATATGTATACATTTAGTAGCATCTATACTGTTGCAAGTACACCTCCAGTACAACTCCACTAAATCACAGACTGTGCAATGAAATTTTATAGATGGTGGACTTCATCCTGTAGCATTAACACAACCAGTGATTTGTACGGTAACATGAAAACATAATAAAAGACCGGTTAATCCGGCTGACAGACATACAGTTCAGATCTCTTCAACAATAATGTTCAAACTGTATTTTAGCAGAATAAAGTTGGGCTGACATGCTGCAGTTGCAACATAGCATTTAGTTATTATTGGAGTCATTGCAAAGGAATGAGGAAACTATGGGCGTCTCCCATTGTGTTGTGCTTTCTGTTTATTTCCAATTGGCACTCGCTTTCACAGATATCAGATATCTTGCTTCCATGCCAGTACGGCCCATGCGGCTGCTATATTACACTTTTTACCATTTCCTGCTGTCACAGCTCTCCTGCTTTATTTTTTTATGTGTGAGTATCGACACAAATTTCTCCTGTTCAGTTTTAAAATATGCTGGTGAAAACTTGATTGATGGTGCGTGTTGGAGGGATGACAAAGCAGAGCAGAAACCAGGCCACACTTCAATTATAATAGAGGGGAGTATTGATCCCATCTGGACACAGTCAGACACACACACACACACACACACCACACACACACAGGCAGGCAGACGAGAATGAGCAGAGTCTCACAGGCATTCACAGACAAACATTTGCATAGCAACACACACGTCTGTGCAGTGACAACCAGACATTTACACACACTCACTTGATCACTGTCTCATTTGCTCATGTGTTATGCAATATAGTATGCTTTCCCCTGCGTTCATTTGCTCACTGTTCACAGTTGAATTACCCCAGTTGGGATGGGTGCGCGTGTGTGTGTGTGTGTGTGTGTGTGTGTGTGTGGCAGCTGCATAATATTCATAGCACCCTGCTCCATTTGAAGGCTCTAAAAACAGCAGTATAATTGTCTAATCTTGCACAGCAGGTGGTGCATACAGAAATAAAGCATGTGAAGCCACAGCTTTTCTCTGACCGTCCATGAACATCACATTGTTTCCATGTGATTTCTGTTTTCAGTTCATGCTGCTCGCTCTGTGTACCTTGGGCAGGGTTTCATTCCCCATATGAGCACTTTGTAAGCCATCTTTATTCCAGCCAAATAATGAGCTCAGGCTTGATATCATGTCTGTGAGTTCTTTTGTGCCTGTCCCTTTCTGTTCCTCCTTTCCACTCCCTGTTTTCTTTGTGATTATTTCCATGTTCTCTAATCTCCTCTTTGGCCGTGCTCTCCTCTCCTTTCTCCTCCTAATTAACTATCAGCGGGATCTTAAAGTATTCCCATGTTTTGTGTGCTGCGCTGCTGCTCACATCTGTTTGACAGATGAGTAGAGCAAGAGGCTGTACACGGCAGAGAATGGCGCACAAAAATCTTTTCTCTGATGATGCAGATGTGCACTTTGTTGACATATTTCTGACAGCTGCTTCCAACTAAAACAAAGTCCACCAAGAAGATGCTTTATTTCATCTTGATGAAGAATTATCATCTGCAAATTATCATTCTGTAGGTTCATTTATCGCAGATCTATCCGCTGGGGACAAAGTAACTTTTACAACCTGGTTGTCATAAAGGGAGGATATAGCATATTATATATATAGTAAGCATATTCCAGTTATGTCTGCCTCATTTGCGTACATATTTTTGTCACATTTTGTGACTAATTTTAATAACAAGAGCAATAGTACCAACTACAAACCCTGAAGGGACCACAGACACTCCAGCTTCACTGTATCAGTGATTTTGGTTATTTCATTCAATGCAAATTTGTTTGGGAATTTGTTCATTAGCTCAATTAACCTGCACTGTTTAATGACACCAATGATTACATTGATACTGTAATTGCCGCTGCTGCACAAGCCCTATATATTTCACACTGCCCATACTGTTAATACTGTTCACACTGTATACACCTTATAATATACTCATATTTATATTTGTTATGTTATTTATATATCCCGGTTCATATGTACAATACTCTGCACTTTACTGCCTTTTTGCACTTATGGTTAGAGCAACCATTAGCAGTGATGGAAAGACAAATAGATAAATAAAAATGAAAAAGACAGAATAAATTATAAAAGCCAGAAAAAGTAAAAAGTCTCTTTATAACATGAATCTCGTTGGTCCTTTTTTCATCCGCGCAGTGACATCCAGGAATCCCCCCCCTCTCCGCCCCCTGGTGAAGTGCTGAGGCAGCCTGAGCACAGCCCGCGGAGGGAGACTGCATCCGAAGAGAGAAGAAGGAGCCTGCTCCGCGGGACTACTTTCCACCGGCATCATTTGCGCCTCGCAGGGAGAAGGTTGGTGAAGAAACACCAACGGCTGCGCATCATTTTTACACTTAATGTCGACAAAAACATCAAATTAAACCCGTTTGAGGTTCACCTGAACGGGCTGCAGCTTCACCTTCAGAGCTGTGCGATTCAACTCTGCCTTGTCAAGTTAGCTTACGTTTAAAAAAAGAATGATATTTTAAGATATTAGGTTTAGCTAGTTATTTTTTTTGTCAGTTGAGCAATATCTATCAACTTGAAGGGAGACATTTTGTATTGTCATCATCAGTCGTTGTTTTTTTTATCTGCTCCGTCTCCCCGCCTTAAAAAAATCAGCTATTCTGATTGAATCAAGCCGAGAACCGATTCATCTTCAGAGGAGACCCGACTGACTGCGCCAAAATGGGGGTAAGAGCTGCATCTTTCTCCGCTTCACTTAGCGAATAAAATCACAAAATGTCGGCTCTGTTTCAAAAGTTAGCTGCACTGAGTGTGTGTGTGTGTTTTATAATGTTAACGGTTAGTCGGTGTGTGTCCGTTAGGGAAACGGTTACGGTGACGTTAAAATGACATTGAGCACGGTAACGACTAGTTTAAGCTAACGTTAACCTTTAGGTGACTAATAACCGCAATGCCGCGTGAATTAGTGTCCGTTAAACGGCTGTAACGGCTCTTTGGAAGCCGTTAACGTTACACCGTGTAACGTCATCTGTCAGTGTGTTGCCAGTTATGATAACGGCTAAGATATTCGCATAATGTTGCGGGTGTTTGGTGCCCTTTTTTTTTTGACGGAATTTTGCGCCGGATTTCGGAGTCAATCCTCCGCGTCCAGACTCCGAATGAGCCGGTGCTGGGTGGTAACGCGTTACAGTAACGATGCACCAGTATCTGCACACCTATTACAGTTATGTCACTGTGGCGAAGTGAAGATGGCAGCGAGGTTAATCAGGCAAATAGCTATTTAACACCTGAACACGGTCACTCGTGAGAAAATGGACGTTTGACATGTAACGCCAAAGTAATGTAACGAGTAATCAGAGGACGGAGAGCCCGTCGTTTACCCCCCCCCCCCCCCCCCCCAGAAATCCGCGGTTGTCTGTGAGCGGTGTTGAGCGTTGGTCGCGGACTGTTTGCTGCTTCATCCACCGATTACACCGAGCGAACATCTGGCACCGGCTGCCGGACCCGCTTTACACGACGGTGCAGATTCCCCAGCATCACCTCTGAAGCGCACACCTTTGTCCAAGCTGCATGCATGAAAGGGTTTGTCATTAATATGCAGGTGCAACGCGCAATTACGCACAGGAATGTGCAACCTGCCGGTGGTGCAAACCGCAGCCCAGACTGCGGAATATCATGTCAGTCCTTCAAATCTGTCTGCAGGGGTGCAGCTGTGTGTCTTGTTAGATATTTCTATTAAAGGTGTGGATTGATGGTGTTATCTGAGGTGGTAAATCCGCTGGGTGGGGGCTGCGATCAAAAACCATGAAGCTCTGATTTTTCTTTTTTCTTTTGACAACCATTTTGGTGCATTTTCATTCAAACATTACATAATGCGGCGGTGGGTGTGTGTGTCACCAGTGCTGGTAGAGGCAGCTTTAAGTCTGGGTACCAAATGGGCACAGACAAGTGCGTCAAAATGGTTCCTCAGCGTTGGTCAAACCTCGCTCTCCGCTCCTATAATGTCGACTGAAGGGTCCCAAAGGAAGGTGCTCTCCACAAGTGTAGACACCAACAGCATCCACCTTCTCGTTTTATCACCAGCAGCCTCACAGAAACTCCCTGATCTCTCAGGTCACAAAGGACATCCTGTTCCAGACACTAAATTTAGGCTCCATGATGTCATTCCTCTGAAAAATCACTGTTACGTCCCTGTAGTGTTATTATATGGCTTTATCCCACGTCTGTACTTAGCAGTGACGTATTACGAGCTTATATGGCTTTATGGAGTTGCATAAACTCTTGGAGCAAGCAGTTGTGGTTATGTTGAGGCATGTGGAGGCTGTGAAACAATGTGAATATGTGCTATAAGATAACTGTAGCTGCATTTCTCAGTGTCCATGGTGTCACGGTCCATCACTGCTAATGAACTATGATGGCCAGTGGCTTCTCCTCTGCTCCACATCCGGGTTTGGGGGCATGGGACGAGAGAACATTCAGGCCAAGTCGTGGAAATGCTGCCGCTCTGTCACGGTTTGTGATGCTGTCCACTAGATCGCCAGAGGGGAAACCACGCACACAACTCCACTGACTACTGCGCCAAAGAGAGGGGGAGAATGGTGTGTGTGTGCATAGTGGGGGAGTGGAAACTCCCATGTTCAGGCTTTGCCACCGAGAGGGGTGAAGTGAGAGGAGACTGGGGTGAAATGGGCAGTAGTGGAGGCAGGGGAGATCCAGAGGGAGGCTGGGGCTATTTGATCCGGGCCAATCGATTGATAGGGGCTGTTACTGCGGGAGGCAACGATCGGGTGAGAGGATGGAGGAGGATGGAGAGCTGAGATTAAACGAAGGTCAGCCACTGTGAGCCTCGCAGGGAGCTCCTGTTTGGATGAAAACTGACCAGGATGCAGTGATTGACGCTGAATAATGGAGGAAGAGAGCGAGGGAGAGACTGAAGGAGCTGCCTTTGTGGTGAGTCACCTTGAGAAGCGTGAACGCTGGGAAAGATGGAGGAATGCAGGAAGCGATGCTGGGATGCTGCTCATGTGCAGTGACGACACAGAGGAAGGAACAATGGTAGAGACAAACGGAGAGATGAACACTGAGATGAAGAAGGAGAATAAGAGATACACAAGGTTGAATGCCTCTGCTGATATCCCATAATGCACTCGGTGCGGAAGCTACCGGAGGAGAGCCAATCACTGGGGAGGACGGATGAGCGTGGTGTGTGAGGCAGGACTAAATCTCATTCACAGTGTCTGATCCGTACACAATGCTAGTTTCTCCTCTTCAGTCCTGATGAGAGATCATTAAAATCAGAGCACACAGTCACAGAACAGTTTGATACACGCACAAAACACATCAAACTACATGTGTTATCCATTCAAACAGGTGACGTTAAAGTTTAAAGTGACACATTCAAACATTTCTGGATACATTATAAAATGAAGTTATTCTATTAGTCAATCCAATTAAACTGTAAAAGCAGTTTTTCTCCAAAGATAAAGATGTTAAATTTGTGAATAAAACAACTTTTAACACTGATTAAAACATCCAGGTACTTGTAGCTTTTTCTGAAGCCCCCTGATTACAAATCAATCAGCCTGTCACTCAAAACTATTGGCGACATTTTACTTAAAGGTGCAGTGTGTAGGATTTAGTGCCACCTAGCAGTGAAGTTGCAGATTGCAACCAACTGAATACTCTCCCACGCCTCACCCTTTGTCTGCCTCCATGGAAGAGGAGCCGCCCTCTCTGTAGATATAAACAGCTGATTTGGAGACAACGGAAATGCAATCCATATTTTCAGGTGATTAAACGCTAATGATAACATTGTTGCCAATAAATGCTCCTAAATCTCACACACTGGACCTTTAATGATGGTAAATGGGGCCCTCATTGCTCCATTTGGGTGTTAATTTATGCAGCTTTGGAAAATATAGATGTCAAAATAATATTTCATTTTCATGCATGCATGAAGCAGGAGCATGTATATCCATCTTATTGCAACATAAGTGCAATAATCGCACACTCATCTTGTAGTTTCAGAGAGTTTAAATACAGATGCATAAGAGTCGCTGTAGTTACACACACGTTGATCACAGACTCTGTTACATAATAGTTCCAGTCTATCAATATGTAATCATGACTCTCCCGACTCTTACTAGTTTCCATCTGCGTATGTGTGCGTAAAATAGTCTGGATCCATACGACAGCAAATCACTCATCTGGATTTTCCAACTCCGTTGAACCCGTTTGTTTCCAGGAATGCACAGTGACATCACTTTGACATCACTTCCTGTTTGCAGGGTGACTTAGGTGTCAAGGGTAACTAGTAGTTTTCCATACCTCCTGTGAAATGACAGAGAGAGAGAACACACTGCACGCAGCAATATTACATAACACACCTTCACATTAAGTGCATCATTAAAACAAATCCAATAGCCCGCTCCTTTCCCTCCCTCACCGTTTACTTCAATTATTTAGATGGACCCAGTGGATTGGATGTTGCTAGGAAACCTCACATCCCCCATCTATAAACCCACCGCTGTCAATCTGATGCTGTCAACAACTGCCATTTTCTATCGCACGCTGCAGAAAGCGTCAAACTGTTAAATGGAGGGGAACGCACAAAATCTGTGCTGATGCATTATTACATGAAGTGAGTTCAAACGCATCAGCAGTGTGGCTCAGACTGTGTCCTCCTGATTAAACCTTGGTGCAGATGAGTAAATCAGAGTATCGGAGAGCAGAGAAACAGATGGGCAGCCCGGAGGGAGGAGAATGTAAACAAAGTGGGAGGGTGGAGGGAGGGATAGATGATGGATGATGGAGGACCCCTCTAACTGTGTGTGTGTGTGTGTGTGTGTGTGCGTTAGTCAGTCCATCAGTATTTTCTAGGTCGGCCAGTCCACTGATCTGTGCTGTAATCCATTTCTTTGTGTGCGGTTACGATGATCCACTGTGGCGCCACCGGGGCTACTAAACTCCGCTCGAGGCAGCAAACACCAGCGAGCTCTTCCATTCAAAGAATCCGACATAGAGTCGTGATATTTTGGTCACTGGAACGTCACCTGACGGGGCTGAAAAATAGGCTAAACACCACACACAGAACATGGCTAAATACCAGATGATTCAGTGCCAGCTGAAACATATTTCTTATAGTATGCAGTGGCTGCAGCATTCTGCTGCTTTCATGTAAACTAATAAACTACATTTAAATATATATATCATAGAGACTCATCTTTATAATTGCAGCTCATTTCAAGGTGATTTCCCACATTAACTGATACGATCTCCATCACACTCATTTAGAAATGAGAAGTGCGCTGCTTCCTGATCTCTACCTTTTAATTAACGTCAGGTTTATTCATGATTATTTCATTTTGACCCCCCTCATTTATTTATCCGTCCCTGAACGAGGATGTAGAATGTTCTTGTTCGATATCTGAGATTTGTTCTGTGATTTCAGCAGATTAAAAAATGGCTTATCCAGCCTTCCTCAGACCTGTGGTGCCCCGCGGCGCAGGCTAGCCTGGATGCAAAATAACAGCACGTAAAGCAGACTACAAATGTTTAGCGTGCGCAGTCTGTCCTGTAGCTCAGCGCCGAACATCTGGATGCTGCTGAAACCTCCTCAGGTTTACAGCCTGTAGCCAGGCAGGGAACAGGCTGCATGTAGTCGAGCAGAGGTGGTGCTATACGCAGGAAAATAACCTCTGTGTTAATTAAGGTTAATCATGAATGACACTGAGAGCAATATGTGTAGTGTAGTGCAGATTCTACTTAATTATTCATTGAATTAAGAGTGCTTTGATGCCAGGATGTGACGTCCAGAAATTGATACAATTATTCGTTCCCTGGTTTGGTTCACTGTATTAACACGGTGGCCATTTTCCTCTGACTCTGCTCCCGGTTGAAAACTGAGAATCTGAATTATCATCAGCAACTGAAAGATCATTAGTTTCAATTTAATTCAATGTATTTGTCATGCATAATCAGAAAAATCATAATTATAGTGAGTGTTCATCTTAACGGGACATATTTTACATATTTTACTAGCATTCAACCACTTCTCTGTCTCTTGATCAGGCTTGCTGCCGAGTTCCATCAGTACAAAGGAAGAGTTCACAAACTGAAACGTAATAATACAAACCAGGCGTTGTGTTTGCCAGTGTGCAGTTCAGCTGAATGAGTGTGTGTGTGTGTGTGTGACTTCATACATCTTAATATCGTGCAGCACTGAAGGGCCCGCTTACGTGCTTGAGTAGGTGGCCTTGTCGCCTCTGCAGTCATCACACTGAATGAATGTGGGCACACGAGGGCAGACAGGAAGTGCCGGAGTAACAAATGTCTAAAAAAATAAAAGCTCCTCTTGACAGAGCAGCAACACTGAAGTTATACATCGATGTCTGTTTCACTGTATTACATTTGCTGTTAGCTCATTTTAATGAGTTTACATGCATAATCTATATTTATGTGAGAAATGACGAAGACGTTCCACCGTTGTAAATAAGTGAATGAGTTAGCATGAATGAGAGCGAGGGATGGAGAAGATGGGACAGAGGAAGAGAGAGAGAATGATGGAGGGGGATTATTATTGTTCAGTGGGTTAATCTGTCAGTGTAGTAAACAGCTGTAATCTGATGGCCTGCTGGACGCGACCGCCCGGGGAACACTGCACCTCATGACAGATGGCAACACACACACCCCTCCACACACACACACACACTTAAACACAGAGTGCATGCAGAATCACAGGTACACAGAAAAAACATGGAGAAATGCTCAGTTTGGCAGTCAAGCAGAAAATAAACACACGCACGACTGCACAGATGTAATAAAAGTATCGCTCGCTGAAGAACACTAAAAATCAGACATATGTTTGGTGAACTGTACACACTGTATGCTGTATACAGCAAATACCTACATTATACAACAAAAAAGTATTCTTTGACCAATTTAGTGGCATATGTGACACAAAAACATCCCAACCGGGAATCAAATCCAGAACCGTCTTACTGTGAGGCAACCGTCATAACCTCCTTAGACTGTAGCTGCTATGTATGAATAATATTTTGTCATTTTCACTTTTAAAGTAGTCTTTAAAACTCTTCACACTCGGCCATCAGAGAACATTTTTAACAAAAAGCCTGTCAACAGAACACAGACTAGTCTTGTTACCGGGGCAGTAAAACTAGTCCTGGTTACATTGGTATGGTGAGCACATGCTATGGCAGTGTTGTCAAACTTACCAAGTGTTGGTCCTTAATTCCAACTTTTCAATAAAATGCACCACTGTTCCTCTGAGAAAGGAGTAAAACATGAACTGTGACTAAACACTTTCTGCCTTTGTAGGTTCACAGTTCACATGTAACAACAACAGAGCGACAAAACTGACCCAAAACTCAGACTGTTAATTGTGAATGTTTTACACTGAAAGAAAAAGGGAACAATTAGTTATATTTTGTTATTGTGCAACACTTTTACTGACCCGACCTATTTGAGATCAGATTGGAGTTGATGTGACCCATGAACTAAATCATTGTGACACTTCTGTGTTAACTCAGCATTTAGGCCATCATGGGACTTAAAACTTTTTACTAGAACTCAGTTTAAAGCTGTCTCAGGCGTTCATTAAGAAAATCACACAACAGGAAATAACAGAACTGATCTAGACATCTATCATGATGCATCATAAGAAAAACACACACTCACATGAAGGTTAATTTGATGGCTGCTCTTACATGAATAATTAAAAAGTGATTTCACATGTGCACACACATTAAAACATTCATGCACCGCGATGTGTTTGGTTAGCTTTCAGTAAATCATCATCAACCAGCGAGGAGAGAAAAATCTGCATAAAACAGCCATCAAATCAGTGTGAACCCTCTCAGCCTAGACTCATCCTCATAAGAGCTTTCCCAAAATAAGTCAGCTTCCCCCTCGCATCACGCCGGATGATGAATATCAATATGTGTTTTGTTCACAGTCCATGTTCTCACATTCGTACTATGCCTGGGTGGAAGGGAACATCTGCCTGATGAACTAATGTCAAAAACAAAATGCATTCCCAGCAGGAAGTAATCCCACATTTCACCGCACACTGTGAAAATGCTGCTCAGAAATGTGACATTTTATAAGGTTAAACAGGGTATTTAAATTCACAAAATTATTGACTTCGATTTCCCATCGCAGTGAATTCATCTGATTACCCATGCTCCACTTTATTCCTCCTGTTTCCTAAACCCAATTAGCCTGTAATAAATTCTCCTGAAAGCATCCATTTGTGTCCATTAGTGATTTAACACCCGACCATAACTGTGAAGGTCTGCGTCCTGCAACAGATTTCCTGCTGCGCCGCTCTTTTTTCTTTTTGTCTGGAGAAAATAAGAATGGGAAGCAGAATGAAGGTAAATATTGTGTCAGCTGTCAGACATGACTCAGGAAGTTTGGAAGCACTATTTTATCACGTTCACACAGGAACACCATCTGTTCCAAATCATCATCCCCTATTCATGTTAACTGTAGACTGACTGTAAATACTAACTTTGCTGTGGTGTCGTCACATTAGCTTTAGTAGAATATTCACAAAATATGAATTAAATTAATGTTGGCTTGGCACAGCAGTAAAAACACAGTTTGTTATATTCATGTGCTCAGTACCTGGAGCCTGAAACCAAAACAGCTAAACTGAGTTATTACTTTCATTATCATCATTATTTTTATTATTATTTTCCTATTATAGCATATTGTATAAACATTCAGATCCTGCTGAGCAGCTGTCTGACATCGAAGTGCTTCACTAGAAACCCTCACCATTAATGATGCTGAGTCCCCCAGGAGCACCTGAGCTATACACACAAACACACAGTACATGAACATAGCATAGCATTATTTTTGGGCTAATGGGTTTGTTTGGGCAAAGTAGCCCTCCTGCAGCAGCAGCAGCGTCTGCAGTCTGAACAGCACTAACCTGAATATCCGCGGTGTAAATTGCAGTTTAAGTGGAGCTCTTGAGACGGGCCTGTGCTCTAATGATGCCAGACCTAATCAGGAAGTGTCGAGTCCCCCCCTCACACCAGGGGATTATACCTAAGTTTGGATCTCAATCTAGATGTTTTGACTGAGTCTTAAGATGGAAGGAAAATGGGAGTTGACAGCCGAGCATCTTCTTAACACCGTTTGCATTATTTATCAGTGGTAACCCTGAGTGGAAGTGTGTTAGGTGTTCATGATATAACAACAGTTATTGCAACCACATAAAGATTTCTCCATTGGCAGTTTTGACTGTCGAGTCAAACCATGATGGCGTTTCGATTACCAGTTTAAATAAGTCATGCTCGATGGACCAGAGTCTGGTCAAAGCTACCCTGACCCGCCTCCAAGTAGGTTGCTGTGCTTCGTCTTCTTCTGGATCCATTTCGTTATCCTGTGCTTGTTTTCCAAGAACAGTTCACAGCGCTAAAGAAGGTGCTGCTATTTAACGTCAATGATTCAAGACAACTAAGTCAAAGACACGCCTTTTATGAAATGTAATAATGTTGAAGTAACACGACAGGACCAAACTCATCGATCTTGTCTTTGTGTGTTACAGTATGGACGGTCGGACAGCTACCGCGTGGCCACCACGCAGGACAAGGATGAGAAGGAGTCACCCAAGAAGAAGGGAGGCAAGGATCTGGATGACCTCAAGAAGGAAGTTCCCATAGTGAGTACACTGCTTCCTACTTCCTGTGACCTCGCTGTAATTTTGTACCAGATTGGTGTCACACCAACACCTGAAAAGTCTCACATAAAGTCAAAGCACGGCCAGTCAGCCACAACAAAAACGCTGAAGTCCCAGCTGAGCGGTGAGGACTTGAAAGATAATTTATCCTGGCCTCCCTCCAGCATCCAGAGAGCTACGATCCAACTGTAATCTAATCTCCCCATTTCAAAAAGAGATGACACAGACGTAGTATTCTGTAGCAGCTGGTGTATAGTAGTGCTACAGTGTGCTTTGAGTTAATATGCCAGAGCAATTTAATCCTGTTGTGGAAGGATTTGCTCCTGAGCGAGGCAGGAAAGCCAAACCCTCAGGATATCCCTCTGTTATGAAACGGCATGGGCCGGGTCAGACGCACACATTGATCTCCAATACTTTGATTTTAGCAAAACAAAGTGAACTTCTCTGAGAACTTCTCTCAAAATGAAACTTTATTAACTCCACCAAGCGCCGATACAACAGTATGTAGGTTCACATTTGTGGTATGTGAGACTTTCTCACCCTAAAATCTGTATTCTTGGAAACATTTAACATTTCATAGTACTTTTAGATTTCATGAATCTTAACTGATATAATAACTGACTGTTGTTTTCTTTCTGCTTTCTTTTTTTCTAGATGGAACACAAAATGTCTGTTGAGGAGGTTTGCAGGAAATACAGCACTGATATCGTCCAGGTAAGCTGCTCACTTCAGATTCTTCTTTCTTAAATCCATGTCAGTGTTTAAATTTTGTGTTTTGTGCCCCACTTACATAACACTCTTTCTTTACCCCTCGTTTCCATCCTCTTCCTCTATCTTCTTTCCTGTTTCCTTCCTTCACATCCAAATCTCCATCTTCTGTCTTTCCCTCTGCCCCTCTCAGGGTCTGACCAATGCCAAGGCAGCAGAGTACCTGGCCAGGGACGGCCCCAACGCCCTGACTCCACCCCCCACCACCCCAGAGTGGGTCAAGTTCTGTCGCCAGCTGTTCGGCGGCTTCTCCATTCTGCTGTGGATCGGCGCCATCCTCTGTTTCCTGGCCTACGCCATCCAGGCTGCCACAGAGGACGAGCCTGCCGGGGATAACGTGAGTGGAGAGTTGTGGACGACAGACTGTGCAGCACCTGAGAGAAGCCAGATGTTGTTGTGGAGAAAACTCCCAAAAACATGATGATCAAATCACCAGATATGACTCAACCCTCCTGTATTGTTTATGTTATGATCATGTAGTCAGTGTTCTGAGTGCCATATGAATGTGTGTAATGGATGTGTGTTTCTCATGAGTGTGTATGGTGTGTGTGTGTGCTTGACTTCTCCATAATCCGGTCCAGACCGACCTGAAAACGGACTGACTGAATGTTATCTGGCAGAACAGGAACCTCCCACACTGTGTGTATGCACTTGTGTGTGTGTGCTTCTATTATATTACATTTAAATATATGTGTGTGTGTGTCACTCAAAACACGACATATCCAAACCCACCAGAGGGGATAAGCACATAGAGAGTGATGTGTGTGTGCTCCCTGTCCACCAGTACATCACTCAAAAAGCAATTTGCTGAGTCACTACTCCTTCGGGAGGTGGCTGTGTCAGTGATAAACGATGTGTCAGCAGTTTGTCCACATCATGCCAGCCGATGCATCTCTAACAGGACGGTGTCTGACAGACACCGTCCTGTTAACATCCATTTTGGGCTCGCCGCAGGGAGTGTGTGACTCGCGGCGTTGGTAATGGCAGGGTAAGAGAGCGGTGTTCACGGGTCAGTGCTGGTTCCTACTGGGTCAGAGCTCAGCATAGAGCCGGACACTGAGGCTAAACAGCAATGACACACAACATGAAAGGACAAAATACTTGGTTCAGATCCGTAGGGGAGGATTGGACCACAGCGACACATCAGCATGAGTGTCTGTATCACACACCCAAAATATGGAGTCACACCAGTTATAATAGGTCAGATGGTACAGGATGGATCAGAGTCATGTCTGGGAAGATTTTCAGTTTAGTCTCTCTGTTTATCTCATTTTTACATGAAGGTGAAGTAAACTGATTCATTTTTAAAGTCTCTTCTCTCTCGTCTCCTCCCTCTCGTTGTAGTTGTATCTGGGCATTGTGCTGTCAGCTGTCGTCATCATCACTGGCTGCTTCTCCTACTTCCAGGAAGCTAAGAGCTCCAAGATCATGGAGTCCTTTAAGAACATGGTCCCTCAGGTACTGGATGCTCAACAGGATATTGTCACATGATGTGCTGTCACAGCGTTCACACTTGTTCTCCACTCTGTGATCTACCTTTCCGTTTGTTTCACCCTTTCTCTGAACTCTCTACATAGTAATATGTCTCTGTCTCTGTCTGTGTTCCCAGCAAGCCCTGGTGATCCGTGAGGGGGAGAAGATGCAGATCAATGCTGAGCAGGTGGTGGCAGGAGACCTGGTGGAGGTGAAGGGAGGAGACAGGATCCCTGCTGACCTCCGTATCATCTCTTCTCATGGCTGCAAGGTGAGCTACAGACGCAGATACACTCAAAATACAAACCAACAGCTACACAAAGCATTTCATTTAAATGTATCACAAGTGAACACACGGCACAGCGATCACGATCCAACAAAGTCAAACACATCTGCTGTCCGTGTTTGGCTTTTTATCTTATCATGTATGTATTCAAGCTGTCACACGCCCTTATCTTCCTCTTGCTGCTGCTTTTCTCCTGTCCAGGTGGACAACTCATCCCTGACCGGTGAATCAGAGCCCCAGACCAGGTCACCTGACTGTACCCATGACAACCCCCTTGAAACCCGCAACATCGCCTTCTTCTCCACCAACTGTGTCGAGGGTAAGATCATCATCCCCGTCCTGTATAAATCATACGTCATTAGCCACTCTCCGTCCTATATAAACATTTCTCTGTGCGTGTGTGTACATGCGTATGTTTGGATTGTTCCGGCTCAGTGCTCAGATAGTTCTGCAAACAAAGACGCTACACTTTAGATTTCTCCGTACGCCACGGTCAAAGTGTTTGGGCTGACGGAGGAGTGACATCACGTCCTCAGGGGAGCCCGCTGACCCCATTTAACCTCGTACCTGCTCCATCTCAGTTTGTCATGCCACTGATAGACCAGGCTGCTCACAAATGATGTATGGCGCCCCCACATGGTGACATTTTAGCACTGCAGTCCGTCCATCCATTCATCTAAACTCACCGTCCACACGTTTCGTCTCTTTCCTCTTCTCTGTGACTCATAAAGAAGTACTTCATGTTTTCCTCTTCATATTCTCTGTGACTCATAAAGAAGTACTTCATGTTTTCCTCTTCATATTCTCTGTGACTCATAAAGAAGTACTTCATGTTTTCCTCTTTCTTCAGGAACGGCGCGTGGCATCGTTGTGTGCACTGGTGATCGTACGGTGATGGGCCGCATCGCCACTCTCACCTCAGGCCTGGAGACCGGCAAGGTGCCGTATTTATTATTAATAATCTGAGTGTTCTGTGTCAGCTGACCAAACAAGAATTATTTTACGCAGCAGGACTTCAGTTTTCTAAGTTTCAGAATAACTGCTGGCATTTTAGTAAAAAGTCTTCTTCTCCTCAGACACCCATTGCTAAGGAGATCGAGCACTTCATCCACATCATCACAGGCGTGGCCGTCTTCCTCGGCGTGACCTTCTTCATCCTGTCAATCATCCTGGGTTACAGCTGGCTGGAGGCCGTCATCTTCCTCATCGGCATCATTGTCGCCAATGTGCCCGAGGGACTGCTGGCCACAGTCACTGTGAGTAGACAGAGAAATGAGGATCGTGTGTGTGTGTGTGTGTGTGTGTGTGTGTGTGTGTGTGTGTGTCTGTGTGTGTGTGTGTGTGTGTGTGTGTGTGTGGGAGAGAAAGAGAGAGAGAGATGGTTTTTAGTTTTTAATATGTGATTAGGACAGAGATGTTACTATGTCTTGTGTGTGTGTGTTTTAGTGTTTGTAGTCTGTCCAGCTGTTTTTCTCGTGTGTGTTTCTCGGCACAGTCCTCGTGTGTTCCTCAGTACTTTATGCAGACTTGGGTCAAACAGCATTTTCATATATTACAGAAATCTACATGAAATCAGAGAAAATGAACTTTCTTTTTGACTCCGTGATGTCCGGTGACAAACAGTAACAGCTCTTAAATGTTTTTTTTACTTTTCCAGCACGAGGCCCCTTTTTTATTCACAATAATCCCCATTAAACTACAGTATTTGTGGTTTTGTAGTTCTAACAGTAACCAATCAGCTTCTCAGAGTTTGTAGTTTCACCCATGTCTGTCTGTGTGTGTGTACGGTGTCGTGTTCTCTGCTTCCTGTATCTCCGTGCTCGAGTTGTGGTTGTGTTGCTGTACGTCTGTGTGCATCTGTGTGTGTACCTCTGTATTTGAGCGTGTTAACATTCTCCCTGTGTCAGTACCTGTTTGTGTGGTGAAGGTGGTGTATTGTTTCTGTTTGTTTTTGTCTCTTTCCATCTCTCTTCTTCTTCTCTCTCCCACAGCAGCCCTGTATGTGTTTGTGTATGTCTCCTTCTCCCTCCCTCTCTCTCTCTCTCTCCGTCATCCCCTTTGTATGTCTCTTTCTCTTTTCCAGGCCAGTCGCGGTGCTGTCTGCAATGACAACGACTAGCTAATGTAATGATATTAGGCTAATGACTGAATTCGGCCTCCTCTGCTTGGCCTTGGCTAGTACTTTTTGGCCCATGGGTCTTGCCGTACTTGGCATGATGACATGATGCACCGCTGCTCTGCTTCTCTGCTTCACTCGTTCGAGCCTCGTGTTCTCTCTGCATCGCTGTTTGGGCTGTTTTTTATTTCTGTAAGATTTTAGTGCATTTTGCTGTAGAGACGCTCTGAGCAGGATGAACGTCTCCAGGTGTCAGGGCGGTTTAGTTCTTGGGTGTGGTTAGTCGTTTCAGGTACAGTATGACGCTGATGTGTCTGCTCGATGGCAAAAGCACCTGGAGATGTTGACCTGTGCTGTTAGTTTACCATGTAAAGCGGATACTAACTATCTTTTCTCTTTCTCTTTGGTTTGTTTCTTTTCGACTCCTTTCCTCCGTTCCTTCCTTCTCTCCTTGCTGTTATGTCCTCTCTCTGTTTCCTTCTTTGCTTTTGTCTCTCTCAGGTGTGTCTGACACTGACCGCTAAGCGAATGGCTCGTAAGAACTGCCTCGTGAAGAACTTGGAGGCTGTGGAAACGCTGGGCTCCACCTCCACCATCTGCTCCGATAAGACGGGCACCCTGACCCAGAACAGGATGACCGTGGCCCACATGTGGTTCGACAACCAGATCCACGAGGCCGACACCACTGAGGACCAGTCTGGTGAGATTTTCCTCTCCTGTTTTCATGCAGTGTGCATTAAAATAGTGATTTTCTGCTGAGTATTATTATGATTAGAACTTAGTTTCTCTATGCTAGAATGAATTATCGGTCAGCATCCAAAATTTGGGCAAACAGCCGAGTGCCTGGGTGCAGTTGAGGTGAGACAGGGAGTTGGCTGCTGAGTCCAGCAGGCTGTGACACCTCCTGTATGTTTTTAATCATTTTTTTAGGCTGCTCCTTCGACAAAAGCTCCACAACATGGGTGTCTTTGGCACGTGTCGCTGCTCTGTGCAACCGTGCTGTGTTCAAGGCTGGCCAGGACTCTTTGCCCATCCTCAAGCGTGATGTGGCCGGCGACGCCTCTGAGTCAGCCCTGCTGAAGTGTATCGAGCTGTCCTGCGGCTCCGTCAAGGCTATGAGGGACAAGAACAAGAAGGTGGCTGAGATCCCCTTCAACTCCACCAACAAGTACCAGGTTTGTCACGCAACTGACAAATAATGCAGATTATCTTCAGAGATTTGTAGTGACATGCAAAAACGTATCATGAAACACATCACGCCTCTTAACGGGTTTGAATACTGACGCTAAACTTTGTTCCCATCAGCTCTCAATTCACGAAAGTGAAGAGGAAAACGAAAACCGCTACCTGTTGGTGATGAAGGGAGCCCCCGAGAGGATCCTCGACCGCTGCACCACCATCATGCTGCAGGGCAAGGAGCAGCCCATGGACGATGAGATGAAAGAGGCTTTCCAGAACGCCTATCTGGAACTGGGAGGACTGGGAGAGAGAGTACTGGGTAAGGACGACAGAAGAGAGGAAAGCAGTGATTTGGGATTAGAGCTTAGCGATGAAGGTTTGGTATATTCTCTATCTCATAGTGTCGTCCTATCATTCCACCAGGTTTCTGCCACCTGTTCATGCCAGAGGACAAGTACCCCAAAGGTTTTGCCTTCGACACAGATGACGTCAACTTCCAGACAGACAACCTTTGCTTCGTCGGCCTCATGTCCATGATTGACCCTCCCCGTGCTGCCGTGCCCGACGCCGTGGGCAAATGCCGCTCTGCTGGCATCAAGGTGTGCGCCTTTCAAAGCTGGCATTTAAACCACTGTAAAGCAGAACACAGCATCCACCTGAATGTGAAGGCGTGAGATGCATGTGAATGAGTGTATATTGGCCTTTCCTTCCCTTAACTGCTCCTAAATTCTCTTTCATCTTCTTCCTCCCATATTTCAGGTTATTATGGTGACTGGTGACCACCCAATCACAGCCAAGGCCATCGCTAAGGGTGTGGGTATCATCTCCGAGGGCAACGAGACAGTGGAAGATATCGCAGCACGCCTCAACATCCCTGTCAGCCAGGTCAACCCCAGGTAAGACAAAAAGCATCGTCACAGCACAGCAGCATGGAAGTCACGTAGCCTTTTAGTTTTATACGACAGAAGCTTTTTGTGTTTCGAGCGTTTTGTTTCATCTTGTTGTGTAGAGATGCCAAGGCCTGTGTGATCCACGGCACAGACCTGAAAGACCTCAGTCAGGATCAGATGGACGATATTTTGAGGAACCACACAGAGATCGTCTTCGCCAGAACCTCCCCACAGCAGAAACTTATCATTGTAGAAGGCTGCCAGAGACAGGTACAGTTACTGTACACACACACTCATATACATGTATACACTCATAAATATGCAGATAAGTGCATGTAATGAAAACCTAAACTGTGCTTCTCTGTCAGGGAGCCATCGTGGCTGTGACAGGTGACGGTGTGAACGACTCTCCCGCCCTGAAGAAGGCTGACATCGGCGTTGCCATGGGAATCTCTGGCTCAGACGTGTCCAAACAAGCTGCCGACATGATCCTGCTGGACGACAACTTCGCCTCCATCGTCACTGGAGTAGAAGAAGGTGAGAGATGAATGAAAGACGGCAAGGTGGGAGTGGAGAGAAGAGAAGAGGGAGCCCAAATATGTTTGAGCATTCTTCAGAGTTCTATCTGAAAATCATGAAAAACATGTGACCTGTATTTATTTATACTCGACCTTCATCCTTACAGGCCGTCTGATCTTTGACAATCTGAAAAAGTCCATCGCTTACACTCTGACCAGCAACATCCCAGAGATCACCCCCTTCCTGTTCTTCATCCTGGTCAACATCCCTCTGCCTCTGGGCACCATCACCATCCTCTGCATCGACCTGGGAACCGACATGGTAAAGAACGCAAACATACAGACACAACCGAGCGGTGACTCTCAGACTGTATGTGTTTGTTTCCAGTCAGGAGTGTCAGCTCCAATCACAGCTGGCGTCACACATTCAGCTCTGTCACAGGCTTGCACACTCGATCTTTGAGCACTCATGCATGCACAGTGAACCGGCAAAGCTCAGCTGTATACATTTATGTCAGACGGGTACCCAGGTGGCAAAATATGTACACCAGTACAGGTCAGGGAAACACACACAGGTGTCGCATAAATAACGTAACATGTTTGAGCATCACGATGTGAAACAATGACAGAAAAATAACTCTCAAGGAAACGCCTACAAAGTATGTACAGAAAAAGGACACTAGGTGGCAGCGTCGGACCAGTCCAGCTTTTCATGTGTGGAACTAAGCAAAGCATGAAGCAGAGTTTTCACTGTGAAGCTGCACATACGTGGAATTACAAATAAACCTACATCCTATAACCGCACTGTCTCTCTCCTGTGTGTCAGGTACCGGCCATCTCTCTCGCCTATGAAGCAGCAGAGAGTGACATCATGAAGCGTCAGCCCAGGAACCCACTGAGAGACAAACTGGTGAACGAGAGGCTCATCAGTATCGCCTATGGACAGATCGGTAAGTGCCACGTTTGTATCATTAAACCTTTGTGAAATTTAAAGTCTAATGCAACAAATCTTTTTTATTATCGGCCGGTCAGAACATCTGCAGTCCGTCCTCACATCACAGTGCTCAGTGAATATTCTGTTAGTGTGTCAGACAAACCTGGAGCGATGATGACTGACTAAACTCTGTCTCCAGGTATGATCCAAGCTCTCGGCGGCTTCTTCGCCTACTTTGTCATCATGGCTGAAAACGGTTTTCTGCCGTCCGTGCTCGTCGGCATTCGGCTCAACTGGGACGACCGCTCCAACAACGACTTGGAGGACAGCTACGGGCAGCAATGGGTACGATGTTGTATGGAGGAGCAGTGTCTGCGTGACCTGATGGAATGTCATGACGTTCCTCTCCTGTGTGGTGATATTATTCTGCAACATTTCCTTCACAGTTCATTTACGAGCAGAGCGCTTTCTGTCTCTCTCTGTACAGACCTACGAGCAGCGTAAGATTGTGGAGTTCACTTGCCACACAGCCTTCTTCGTCAGCATTGTGGTGGTGCAGTGGGCAGATGTCATCATCTGCAAGACCAGACGTAACTCTGTGTTCCAGCAGGGCATGAAGTAAGTCCAGCAACATCCAGACATCACTGATCTGAACAATGCAGCAGAAAATGAAGAACAACATTAGAAGGCTGGAGGAAGCTTCAGACTGTGATGTAGCAAATGATGGACAACATAACAACAACTACCTGCAGCATAGAATATGTGGAAAGGAACTAAGTGCATTTACTCAAGTACTGTAACTAAGTACTTTTCATTTGATACTTTAAGTATGGTAATACTTCAGTAAGATTACAGTCATCGTTACATTCTTGTGTTGGTTCATTAGAGGATCTGAACACTGCAGGATTCACCACTGTGGTGCACAATGGTGGTCATGGTGAAGACGATGATTTGCTTCAGTTGTTGCCGTTCCTCACAGCTGCCACTAGATGTCACTCTGTTCTGCAGCAGCTTTAGTAGTCCAGACACACAGACCCAGATTCTGATGCAGCTGCAGCCTGTTTATGGTCCAGAAGTGGACGTAGATAGTAAACGCTAAAAGCTGTTACTTCCTCTTCTGTGTCATGTGATGAACCTTCTCTCTCTCTCTCTGCACTTGTTTCCTGTCAGGAATAAGATTTTGATCTTTGGCCTGTTTGAGGAAACGGCTCTGGCTGCTTTCCTGTCCTACTGCCCCGGCATGGACGTGGCACTACGGATGTACCCGCTCAAGTACGTAACTTTCTCTGTCTGTTATATATGATGTCAGACCAAGACACGGTCACAGCCTTTATTGGTCAGAGAGATAATGAGTCTTCCTGTTGGTCTCACTCTCCATCGCTCCTGTTCTCTCTCAGGCCCAGTTGGTGGTTCTGTGCGTTCCCGTACAGTTTCCTCATCTTTGTTTACGATGAGATCCGAAAACTCATCCTACGCCGAAACCCCGGAGGTAAGACAACACACACACCACACACACACACACACACACACACACACACACAGCATATGTACTGCTTCAGCTGCAGTCTTTCAGTGTTTTAGTCCCATACCTCAGATTGATTGTATTTTAAGACGCTCTGTGCAGGACGATGACTCAGACCATATTTTAACTCTTCTCTCTCTTTTTTTTCTTCTTCCCCTCTTTTCCTCTCCTCTGTCTCTGCAGGCTGGGTGGAAAAAGAGACGTACTATTAAATTATCAAAGCATCATTTACTTCTCACCCCGTCCTCCCCTGAACTCATCCCTCCTTCTCTATCTCCCTCTCTCTTTCCCCTTCCTTCCCTCCATCCATCCCTCCTCCCCTGACAACATACTCAAACTGTACAAGAAAACTGTTTACTTCTCCTCCGTCCTCCTCCACCTCTCCATCCTGCCATCATCCCTTAAAGAAACAAACAAAAAAAAAAATCAAACGCCAAGACGACGCGAGGACCAACGACAGAGGAGGGGAGGACGGGTTAGTCTCTGTCCTCTCCGTCCCTCTGTCCTCTTTTTTTCTATCCAAAGTCTAAACAGCACTAGTCTGCCAGTCACACTGTCGTGCCGACGCTTGCTGCTGCACTGTTAGCTGCAGCCGCTCTGCGTGTGAATAAAGAATAAAGACGAAACACCTGACTGTTCAACGATACGGCAGCTCCCGTCGAGGCTGGCCATCTGAGCGCGCGGGTCCAGCTCTTTAATCACTGCCATTCCCCCCATCCTCCCCCTCCTCTCTCTATTTACTCACTGCCAATCTTCTACTGCCGTTGTCTCTCCCTCTTCTTCCTCCTCCTCCTCCTCCTCCTCTATCAATGAAGAATCAATCACACCAAACTCACGTGCGCCCTCTTCAGGGTGGATAAAAAAGGTTCCCTCCTCTCCCTCCCTCCCTCCCTCCTCCCCCATGTGTTTCTTTCTGCTTGTGTTGTTGTTGTTTTCTAATAGACGACTGGGTGTTTTTTAAAAAACAGAATTGTTCGTAAAACTTTTTCTTTCTTTGTTTTTTTAAGTTTGGAGCGGGTCTGAGAGCTGCTTGTTTTCATTCAGACATGACAAAGCACACTGTCTCCCCCCTCTCCTCTCACACTCCTCCCTTACCTGTCCTCCCCCGCCCGTCTATCTGTCCCCCGTTTGTCTGTCTGTTTGTGAACACCGTGCAAAAAAAAGAACCTCTGTCCTCGTAAAACTTCCACCCACATCCACTCCCCGCCTCCTCCTACCCCGCCCGCAACCTCCACCCCGCCCCACCTCCCCCCCTGTTAAAAAAATACAATCTTTCTGTGTCCTCGGAAAAAGAGATTTCTCTCCAATTTCATGATTTAAATCAGCGGAAATGTGGAATAAGGCACTGTACCTTAACTTTGCGAAAGAGCAGCAAAAAACAAGAGAAAAGGAAATGAAATAAAACGAGAAGGATCTCTCTTTTTTCAGCTTGGTCTCCAGTTTGTTTTTGTGTGGAGTTTTGTCAGAAAATGGAAATAAATGCTGTGACCAACTCTTATTTATGACAGCCGTGTCAAGTCATCTGTTTTCTCCGCGTCAGAGGAAGTGTCTCTCATCAGTGTCCAGACGGTTTCCTTTAAGTTGACGTAGTTCAGTGGACTTCTTGTGGTCGAGTCAGTGAAGGAAGACCGAAGAAGAAGATCATTATTTCTATATTTCAACACTCGTATGACGACTTGAACGAGTCCGCTCAGGTATCAGCTCAATGTGAAAAACATAAACATTGTAGTAATTTAACATCTAGTCGCTCCATCACGTGATAATCTTCATCAGGAGAGTCTGGTCAGGTTGGACATGCAGTAACTGATTTTGGCCACTTGACGGCAGCAGAAACAAGTTTTGAAGAGCATCGATGTGTCGTCACCTTCAACACGCAGCAGCATCAGACGTTCAGGTGTGTTTGAAATATCACCAGCAGCTAATACAGGGATCTATGAACGGAGCTGCACACTTATTATTTAATACACTGATTTAAAATCATCAATTCTGGCCACTTTAAAGACTTCTCGTCCACGTCAAAGTTTAAGATACAAACTTAATTTCTGACTGAAATCAAATTTTAATTTCAGCCTTTTAAACCGTCACGGACGAGTGAGCGAAGAATGACGCCTGCGCGGCTGAAGAAGAACATGCAGTCTGATCAAAAGCAGCAGAGAGTTACTGCAGGGACTTTGAGGTGAAATTGTTTTGTGAGCTTCTGCAGCAGCGTGTGGTCTGTCGAGGCTGTCGCTCCTCAGCTTCATGGACGCCTCTTCACTGCTTCATTTACTGTCAGGTTGAGTCTCGTCTGTCTGTCTGTCGGTATGAGAACTCTGCTTCACACACACACACTTGTACAATGATCAGACGAAGTTTGTGTGACGTCTCGAGAGGAATTAAAGCCCACAGCCTCCGGGGGAGTGAAAAATACTGGATGTTCTGATGAGCGTCTCCAGACGAGCAACTCAGAGTCAGGACGTCAGTTTTACTGCTGCACGTCGAGTAAACCAGCGTAAATAAAAAGAATCATTAGAAGTCAACACTTAATTTTTACTGTCTATAAAACAGGAATTATAACGAAGTAATACAAAACTCTGTAACACACCTTTACAACAGGATTTATATTTTCACATTTTCTATATTTTATTTTGATATAAATGACAGAACATGAAAAGTTATTATCACAGACTGCCCTTCATGTATAAAACACAATGAATCAGCAGTTTAAATCATCTCATCGACAGTTTCAACTTTTAATTGTTTAATTTTAACAATTTAAATAAATAATCTAATAATAATCACACATTCAGATATTAGTGACATTTTCACTCATCAGTCTGTGTATTAATTGCATTAATATTATATTTGACTTGGTTTGTGTTCAGCTCGTGAATGGATGTGTGTGTCTGCAAACACACAGTGACAGAGTGACGGTGTCCATGTTTCATGAATACTATTACAGGCTTCACAGAGCAAATGAGTGCTCCTGCCCACTTGACACACACACACACACACACACACACACACACACACACTTCTAACCCAAGGATATAGGTCACCTCTTTTGTGGGTTCATTGTTTCTCTCTCCGGTTTCTCTCAGGAGTTTCATGTATTTATATTTTTGTTCCTGTTAGTTAGTTTGTCTCCTACAAGCAGCTCGTTAATTTTAAGTGCCACTAGATCAATAATAATAATAATAATAATAATAATAATAATAATGCTGTTTTCCATGGACAGTAGCTGTTCTTTATAATTTATTCAGATGGCACAATCAAACAAAGACACTTTGTCTGCTGACACCAATTAAACAAACATGAGATCAAACTAAACAGACTTTTAGTTTACATGGATATAAAACATTTAATTACTTTGTCAAATATTTAAAAATAATAATAATAAAATGAAAAGATAGATTTATGATTGAGCCTAAACGTGAGCAGAGAGCAGTGAAGTCTGTTTGTGCTTCGTCCTCGTCAACGTGTCGCCTGTGAGTCTTTATTTAACACAGGAAGCACACACACACACACACACACAGAGGATCGATGTGTGACGTGTGTGTGAAGATCATTTACAGCCAAACTGACAGGAGAACATTTCACTATGTAATAATAATAATACATTCATATCTCATTCATTATTTAAGTGAAGATGAACAAAGGTTACTCAGTACACACTGACGTACACGGCAAGCTTTATTACACTTTAACACACGTGAGATAAACAAGCTCCATCAAATCAATACTGTCACAACTACATTAATAACTCCTTCAAGGATTATTTTATTTTATTTCTCCTTTTTTCTGAATAATGTTTCATATTTTATATCGACTCCATTCAGCGCTGACAGAACTGTCAGTAAACAGTCAGTCATAAAAACAAAAACACATTTTTAAAGGAGATAAATGTAAATATAAAATATAAGTTTAAAATAAATAATAATAGAAATAATTTCACTTCACTGTCGACCTTCGTTTGTGCATTATTACACAGTTATAACACGACTGTAATTATTAAATAGATTAGTCGTTTTAATTTTTACAGTGTTTGTCATTTGTTTCCTCGACCTTCGTCTCCTCACACACTCCGTCAGCGTGAACATCAAATACTGACTGAATACTTCAAAATCTTTAATACAAGTTTCATCTTTATTTATCATCTGCACGTTAACGCAACAATGAAATGTGTTTCCTTGCTTCCTTCCTTCCTTCCTTCCTTCCTTCCTGTGTGTGTTCGTGTTGTGTGTTTAACCTCACACATCTTTTTGTTCACGTGGGTGTGTTCGCTTGTTTTTGTTCTCTGTATGAAGTGTGTGTAACGTCCTGTGAGCCGCCTCGTGGGCCGCGCACCCTCGGGTGTGTGACACTGGAATAAAAGTATTCATTTCATTCACACACACACACACACACACACACACACACACACACACACACACTGCTAACAAACATCTGTTAGAATAAAAAAGAGGAGATGCCTTATAGCGGTGCAGCTCCACTCCACTCATAATGATGCACACACACACACACACACACACACCTCCCTTTCTTATCCACCATAACAACCACACTAAAACACCTTTCCTCTGACACACACACCTTCTCTCAATCTTCTACCCACTTACACTCTCAGCCCCCCTCCTACTACACACACACACACACACACACACACCGTACTTCAATCTCCTACCCGATTACACCCGCCCGCTAAAACCCCTTTTTGCAACACACACACATCTCCTACCTTCCCTAAAACCCTTTTTCGTTTCCTCTCTGACTCTGACACACACACACACACACTGGCTCTCTTTTTGTCAACCACTAACCCCCCCTCCTCCTCCTCCGTCCTCCCCCCTGCCTCCCCCACCTCCTCCCCAGTAATCTGGCTGGCCCGTGGCCTCCTCTCTCTCGCTCCACTGTTCTGTGTGATAGAATATCGATCGGTTTGCCTCGGCTCGGCGTGGAGCAGGAGGAGGAGGATGGAGGATGGAGGGGGGGCTGTAGGGCTAAAGGGAGAGTGTGTGTGAGTGTGAGTGTGAGTGTGTGTGTGTGTGTGTGTTTCCGTGCGGGAGGTGGAGGGGGGGGGGCAGTGGTCAGACATGCTCCAAGGTTGTTACCACAGCAACAGCGGGATGGGTCAGAGGGTTGCCATGGCGCCTAGGTCGCAGGGTCAGGGGGAGGGTCCTGGAGGGCTCTCGTTTTCATGTGTGTGTGTGTGTGTGTGTGTGTGTGTTAATAGGGAGGGAGGTGGAGGGGAGAGAGGTGTCCAGTCCAGCTATATTGGGTGTGTTAATAATGAATGGTGTTGTATGTGGCCGCTGTCTCTCTCTCTCTCTCCATCTGCGTCTCTCTTCCTCTCTCCCGTCTGCGTGTCGCAATAACGTAGGAATCAGTTTAACGTCGCCTCGCTCACGACTTCTTTTTATTTATTACATCTTCATTTCAGAATAAACTTCTGTGGCCGAGCACAACACACACACACACACACAAGCAGCGACGGACGAGCGAGCGTGGATTAAAAACAGACAAATCTTCACAGATGTGACATCATATACACACACACACACACACACACACACAGAGAAAAGTTACAAATCAATGAAGAGTCAGACGTTAAATACGTGCATCTCCTGTACACACATTTCACACACACACAAAAACAGAACAGGCCTACGGAGACGATTCATGACAGCGTTACGTCTCATTTTTAATCTCTAATCAGAAACATCAAATATAAAAATGTTTTTATTATCAGTGTTTTAAAAGTCAAACGTTTCACTCGAGTGTTTTTCTTCTTTTCAAATATAACGACTCCCTTAAAAACCACAAAAACAGTCCAGGAAAGAAATCATGTGACCTTTTAAAATCATGTCCGATTACCTCAGTACTAATATATAATATTAAACCATCACCACGTGTGTGTCGCAGCCGTCTGAGCTCAACACATCTGCAGTCCTGCTCATCACACAACAATCCTCTGCCGTCGTGTTTAATTAAACGTGCGTGACGGGATTTGAGATTGTTTGCACTTTGGTCTCCGGCGGCGGCGGCAGCGATGAACAGAACCTCCTCGGCACCTTCTTGGCGAGCATGCCGACCGCCAGGATGGCAGCTGCAGGAGGAAGAAACCAGTGAGACGCGTTCTGACACGACCAGTCAAAAAAATGACACAAAATTCGCTGTGTGATCTTCAACTTCTGTTTAAACTTAATGTGCCGAAATCTTCACATTTGTTGAGATAAAGGAGATTTCGAGGTGTGTATGAAAACATTTAAAGAGGAAGCCACTTTAAAATCTGTCGCACGGTGGTTTATCATATTGTGTCCAGCAGCCGGTGTTCAGAATTCTGTTAAAGGTAACAGAGAACGCTTCAGTGTTTAGAGGAGTGAAAAATGTTGCCAGGCCGTGGTTCAGAATACAAATTCACATCCAGCTTGACTTATCTGGTCAAAAGCACCTTAGTACCAAGATTTCCTTTTTTTAGATTTTAAGCCAGTGGACCAAATAGGATCTCAAAGTCACAAGGCGTCCGTGCAAAGCCAATCTCTCTGAGCGCCGCAGACCCCCAGCCCCCTTTCCCCTCCAATATCCTGCATTACCACTGCAGGGTTATCAAACAGTCCCCGTGCAGCAGGGACGACTACACCACTGATTTCAGACACATTTCACCGCCCGCTGAAAACTTTGTGAATGCAGATCTGCGTTTAAGCTGCATTAAGGAAGAAAATCTCACCAAACATCGCCAGCAGAGCTTTTTCCGTCTGTCCAATGTCAAAGTACCCGAACATCAGTGTTTGGTGGTGTCTGTAATCTCTGCCGTAGTATGCTGCAGGAGGAGGAACAGACAGGAAACGAGTCATTTTTCATGTCTAATCCAAGAGCAGCGTTTTATTCAGATCCCTGCAGAGACACTCACGGTGTGGATGTGGATCTGTTAGACGTTTTTCAGACATGAACACACTGTCGAGGAGAGAAGAAGACACACATGCATTAATTCACACAGAAATATTACAGTTTAATATGCAGGGAGTAAAGTTTGGGGTGTTTATGATGTAAAATCATGAAACTATCCTCTGGAATAATTACTGGATCTTCATAATCGAGCAAAAATGTCAAATGAAATCCGATTCCTGCGTCTTAAATGTGAATGTTTACGGTCACAAACTGAAGATGAACTCCTCCTGTAACCTGCAGCTCGGTCACCAGGTGTGTGTGAGTGCACACACTCGGGTTATTTACTTGATCGCAGCCAGCGCGAGGCCGACGAGGAAGCAGCCCAGCAGCACGCGGTTGAACTTGCTCTCGCCGCTGCAGTGCAGGCAGGTGGCCACGCGGGGGCGCTGGAAGCACTGCGGCTGCAGACGTCTGAGCAGAGCCCTGCACGAAGATCAAACCACACACACACACACACACACACACACACACACGGTGAGACTTTTGAAGGCACCTGAGTGTAAAGCGTGTGAGCTGCGCACAGTCTGCCGCAGACAGGCGCGCTCTTATTGCGCTTGTATCGGCCTGTACTTCACAGGAAGTGTTGACGTGAAGGTGAGGTCAGCGGACAGGTGCAGACATTACACACACGTTCACTCACCTGATGTCATAATGCTGCACGACCTTCACCGCGCCGTCCTCGTCCATCCTCATCTCCACAGAGCCCATGAGCCGCTGGGCACTCACACTCCTCCGGCTGCTCTCCAGGGTTCGAATCCCAAAGCCTTAATTCTTCTTCTTCTTCTCCGTGCTCCAAAGTTTTCCTGTTCCGGGTTTTACTTTGTTGTCGTCGGGAAGTTTCCGCCCACGGGAGAGTGGGAGGAGGAAACACACACACACACACACACCGTCACCGAGGACGGACCGACAGCTCCGAGCTGCTGGCCTCATATCAGGTGCTCATCACGGGAAAATAAGGCTGAGTCATGTGTAAATATTAGCCTCCTGCTAATATTTATATTCTGATGAGTGACTCAGCAGTTTAGAGAGGTCATTGAACACCTCTCACCTGCACACAGGAAGTGACGTGTGTCCACCTGAAACGTGAGATAGATTTTATTACATAAATAAAACTTTATTTACTTTGACGATAACAATAAAACATAAATAGATGAATTCACTGACTCTTATTTAATGAGTCAGAGTGTCCATCAACTGTTTTACAGCCACAGATGTGAATAATAACATTTCATCCATCAGTTTCAGGGCCCTGCTGCTGGTGTCGGTGTTGGTGGTGTAGGTGGTGTTGTCAGTGGTGTTGGTGGTGTTGTCTCACGCTGCCTCACACCCGCCTGGTTTATTAGGACCTTTGAACGCAGCACAGCACACACAGCCATCGTTTCCTGCTCACCACAGGTCAAAATGTCTGCTGTGTTCATGCTGCACGCGGCTCCGGTAAAGTCTCAGGTTTGTGTCGTGTCCTGTCAGCTCTGTGTGTGTGTGTGTGTGTGTGGTGTGTCATTGTTGTACCAGGGCTGACAGCAGGCCTCGATCAGATTTCATTCAGATTATATTTTTTATTTCTGCTGCACGATATCTGGATGTGTCAGCCGTGCAGTCACTTCACAGTGTGTAGTTTGTCTGCAGCACTGTTCAATTTAATTGTTCAAATTATTAAAATAATGTTTGATTTGTTCAAATGTAAATAATGAAGTACAGAAACTGTCCTGTGAGTCAGATTTAACTGAGTGTGTTTAATGTTTCACTTTATTCTGTTTTCTCGTTATCAGACGTCAGGATGTCTGATGATGTCTTTCTTTCTTTCTTTCTTTTTCAGGCGACCTTGATGTAACTTTTATTGGGTGGGAGAGAAATCACTCTCCCAGATGCTGAAGCACTGTCTGCCATGAGCTGAGCCTCATCACCTGCTGCTGCTGCTGCTGCTGCTGTCCACACACACACACACACACACATAGATGGACACACACACACACACCCTTACAACCTTTTTTCTGGTTGCAGTCTCAACTCCGTCGCCATGGAAACAGCTAAGATGCCGCCGAGTGGAGGAGAGGTAAGGTGTGTGTGTGCGTGTGTGTGTGTGTGACTGTGAAGGTATAGAAAAATCTTGTGAAGGACACATATAGATTAAAGGTGAGTGTGTTTTATTGACACTGCTTCTGAATACCACACACACACACACACACACACACACACACACACACACACACTGTACGGTTCATTAAACAGATTTCTGAATGTTTTTTTTTTTCTTTCACACTTTCCTCTGACTCTTCACTCCTTCTTCTTCTTCTCCTCCTCTTTGACGCCTCCTCTTCTCCTTGCTCTCTCGCTCGTCCTCCTCACCTGCTCGCTCTGAACCCTTTCACAGCACACACTCGCTCAAAAGCACCTTACCTCACAATGAGAGCCTACACTTTTACCGTCGCTGACCCCCAGAGGGAATCAAGTGCCCTAAACGCCTGGCTGTGTTAATGTCACGCTCTCCATTGAGCGACACAGGACCCCTCTCTCTCTCCCTCTCTCTGTTACTCCCTCTCTTTTCCTCCCTCACCTGCCTCCTCTCTGTGTCTCTCCCTCCCTTTTCTTCCTGACTCTAAAAAAGCCAGATGGGCCGGAGCTCCTTTTATTCTCGAGGCCCGGTGCACGTGCCGAGGACACACAGGGCCTCACAGCGTTTAATTCACAAGCTTTAGACGCCCCCTTCTTTTAACCCCCCGTGACCAACACCATCACCCACCTCCCTCCCGCCCTCCCTCCCTTCCTCCCTGCCTCCCGCCTCACTCTCTTTCCTGGCCCCCTCTATTCTTCTCTACTCTATTATCTCTTCTTCAATTACACTCTTTTCTGTTCTGTCCTCCTTTTCTCGGCTGTGCTTTCTTCTATTTTTAAGTTTCATGTTTCTTCTGTTTTTGTTTTCTCGGGCTGATCTGTCCTGTTTTTCCTCTCTGCTCCCTTTATGCTCCGTTTTACTCGGTAAGACTGTTTCTGCACATAAAACACTCTGCATGTCCAGCAGAAGCTTCTCCACCTGCACCGCTTTATTTGACACTTTCTACTGATTTTTCTTTCTATGAATTAGTTATTTTTTTAATTTATTAAAATCTGTTAAACTCGCTCACAGAGGAGGAGCTTGTAATATGATCAAAAGCTCCAGAACATCTGCTGATGAGACGGTTTGAAAGGTCGAGAACGTCACTTTATTTGACTTTATTAATCCATGGATTTATCAGGAACAGCGCGTGTAACGTGAAGGTGTAGGATTCATTTTTAATCTCAAAACATTTCAAATTCTCACACCTAAAAAAAAAAGTAGAAATTTAAGTTAGATTAAAAACGTGATGCGGAGAAGAAGTTCAGGCTCAAGTTCAACTTTTCTTTCTGATCATGAGATGATGGAGACAAAAATAAAAAAAAATAGTTCCTTCATTGTATTTTTGAGGCGGAGAACTTGAAGGTGGAGGCAGGAGTCGGAGCTGAGTGCTGGTTGAACTCCTGCCTGGAGGCTTGTTTGACCTCCTCCTCCTCCTCCTCCTCCTCCAGAGCTGCTGAAGCTGACGGAGAGATGCTCCAGCTTGACATTTCAACACTGACCGGAGTCAAAGTGACTGATGTGCACAGCAGGCCTTTTAATTGGCTGAGCTGGTGTGTAACAGGGTTTAATTAGGCTAATTGATTAAATGGTGGAGAAGTCCTCTGGGTGATGCGTTCACTTGATTTGCATACAGTTGCTGCTTCGTGTTACAAACCTACATTTGCTACATGTTGGAGAAGCTGCACGTCTCAGCAGCTCGGCGTGAATCGTCTCCTTCCAGCGCAGCCGGGTCATCGACAGGAAACGGGATTATTTAGTGTCGTCTGAGTCTAATTGTTATTGAATGTGCTCAGTATTTATTCAGGATTATTCGGGTTAACGTGGAAATAATGAGGTTGCTGATCTCGAGGCGGTGTTGGGCGGTTCGGGAGATCGATGAACACACTGAGTTAATTATGAGAAATCAATTAAAAGGAGGGAGAGGAGAGGAGAGGAGAGGAGAGGAGAGGAGAGGAGAGGAGGGGACAAGGAGACAGGGAGGTGATGTCCTCCCTTCTGCTCTTGGTTGTTTTCTTGTTGCACTAAAATATGAGGAAACGATTGATGCTGCTTCCTTTATACGAGCTCTCCTATCAGGTTGTTTTATGATCCACATTTTTCTTTTCTCTATCTCTATGAAACACACACACACACTCACACATACTTACACACACTCAAACACACATACACACACACACCACAGATACACTTGATAGCAATTGGCATCAAACAAGAAGCTTTTTCTGAGGCTCATCCTGCAGACACAGATCCGTCCGTGACGGGTTTGGTTTTAAACTCAGAGGCTGCAAGTAAATGAATGGACACACACACACACACACACACACACACAGGTCAATGGGATTTTCACCCTGATCTTGAGTCAGAGGGTAAACACACACACACACACACACACACACACACACACTCAGACCAAAAATCTGCAGCCAATCACACACATATCATCCTAATTCACCTGATCAATCAATCAATAAAGTGCACAGGCTGTAACCAGTTCGTTATCATGCAGATCAGTGTGAGATGATTCAAAGTTTAACTTCTCTTAAATTCAGCTTGAAAATGAGAATTGAATCTAAACATATTAAATAACTGTCTCATGTTTGGACTCACTTCAGGAGAATCAGTTTTTATTTATTGATAAATAAAAGTAAAAATACTACAAGTATAAAAATATTATTATTAATTATTCTGATCTGCCTGAATTAAATAATAAAACATGTCAGCTGTTCAGTGAAGGAATGAGCTGCAGGTTTTTCATGTTTGTAATGTGGATGAAAATAAATCAGTTTAATACAGATTCATCACCTGCTTTTCAATCAAACTAATATTCACAGTGTCTGCAGCTTTTTACTCTTTAAAACTGTTTCATTATTATTTTAATTTCTTGCTTCTTTTGTTTTTATTTTAATATTTTTTTCGTTTATTTTCTAAATGTTGAATCAGCTTTTGTCAAATTTAAGCTAAATGAAAGAAGCTGCACGTTTATTTCAGCAACTTTCTTATTTTTGCTTATATGCAAATGAGCCACAGTCCGCGGAAAGACGAAATCTGTGTGACTGTTTGTAAGAATAAATGTCAGACATGAATCCTGCGCAGAATCCGCTCAGTCTGCGCGCGTCCGCGTTTATTTCACTCACGTTTTTATTTATGCATCGGATGCAAATGGCCTGCAGACAGCGCGACGGAGGAAAGCGACGAAGTTTGATTGTTTGAGGCTGAAAAATGTTTCAAATCAGAGATTAAAATGTTTCATTAAAAGCGGCGAAGTGAAAACAAACGAAATTAAACAGGTGAATAAATTATGTTTAAAAGAAAAGCATGATGTGACAGACTGAAGCACAGGCAGGGAGAGCCTCACTCTCACGTGACGCTGTTCAAAATAATATTTATTTACTTTAACATTCATTTTTGCATACATGAAAATATATTTAAGTCGCGCGCATTAAATTGATTTTAATATTATTTTATGAATAAAGTTAAAGATTACAGGTTGACCCCTGGAAAAGAAAATTTCCTCTCCGTGCCTGAGAAGCTTTCAAACATCCATTAGTCATCGATCGATTTTCCATCACTTCGACTTTAATTTGAATTGATGAATAACAACCACAGGTTCATATCTGCAGGGGCCACACTGTCCCCTGATGCTGGCGACAATATTTCACAGCTTCCTGGCTGAAATTATAAACGTTTATCTCTCCTTTTATGTGACTTATTATCGAAATTAATATTTACACTCGAGCTTTGGGGAGGTTACAGACTAATTCGTGACACTGTGAGTGTTAAAAAAAGACAGTTAGGGCCTGAAAAATATAAAAGAAAAAGAGAAGAAGTTCAGCTGAGGTGAATTATTTATTATATTTGATAAAAACAGCACAAATGACTGCACGTGCACGAACACAGCTGCTTAAACATGTGTTAGAATCGGAGGGGCCTATATTCTGCACATGACCTGGACAACAAAACATTATTGTCAGTGCAGCCATCATCATGCTGCTGCCGCTGCGTGCTTTTATTACAGACTCGATTGCGTTTTTCATCAATTTGCGGGGAGCGTCTGTCACCGCAGCCCCCTCGAGCCAGACCAGGCTCGACCCCGCCGGGTCAAAGGTCAGCCGGCCACTCTGCCATTACCGCAACTCATCAGCTCCCCGCAAACACCAGGCGAGCCCGACTCGTTTTTAATTATGGGTAAGTAGCCTGTAGGCCTCAATAACGACTGCGTTTCTACAAAAAACATGTTTTAACAGAAATAAACGTAAAAGATAGATAGTTTTTTACACTGTATCCCTCCGCCTAGCAGTGCAGTTCTCAGTGGGGTTGCTAAGTAACACGCGTAATGAAAGGTGAGCTTAGGTTCGGCGTATTAATATGTAAATTAGCCGTTAGCTTTCTTTTTCTTTTTTTAGCTCAACCGTTACCGGCTAATTTCACCAAAATTCACCAAAGTTGAGATCGAAAATTGTTTAAGCACTTCCTGTGTTACCGACCCGTCAAAGTACACCAGGTGTGTGGCACAGCAGGTGTACACTCAGGCCAGGTTTATTAACAACATCGTATCGATGCTAGGGCTAGCGTTAGCTTCAGTTAGCCACATCAGATGTAGCGTCAGTTAACGTTAAAATCCTCACGCGAACCGGATCCAGGATCCGTTAGACTGAAGTAAATCTGCGCCGTTAAGCTTTATAAACTCGCCTCACACTTAAATTCACTTCAACAGTTCTGCTTTGTTAAAAACCTCAAAAGCTAACTGAGTAGCTAAATCTCGTAATTTACCGGGTAGTTAATGCTAATGTTAAGTAGGGATGGGAAGTTCGGTTCTTTTTTGGGAGTCGGATCATTTGACTCGCCAAGAAGAGTTGGAGCTTTCGACTCCTTAAACGACTCTTCATTTTAGAACTTATATTTTTTATAATTCAGCCAAATGTAGCACAGAGGATTGAATACATCCTTTCTATGTATTCAAAAGTAAAAATTACATTTTCTAATATTAAATTTCTGTAGACAATTGATTTACAGACAATTGTAACTCTCCACCTAATGAATCCACTAACTTAATTGTAGAACCGCAGATAGAAAAGCTTAAAAAGGACAGCGGTACTACAATCTACTAAAATGGTGATAGTAGGAGTAAAATGGCGCCTACACGGGATACTGCACAGAGTAAGTACTACAGACGGTGTTACTTTACAAAACAAAACTAAAAATCTTAGACATGAGCTGGCTCCCATCGTTCACTTAAAAGAGCTGGCTAAATCGAACCGGCTCGTTCTTCACTGACACATCACTAATATTTGCAGGTGAGGTGTGTTACATGTCATTTTAAGTTGACCTATTTCACCTTAAATATATAAATGTAATCGGTAAGAAAAGAGCAGATCAATATTGACCAGTTATTGTGAAAGAAGTGAAGAATCGTGTGACAGTAAAGTTGTGCAGCTAAGCTCAAACTGCAGCCTGTTAAATAATAACATTTCCTCCATGGCTCCGTGGAAAATAAGGATCAGGACTGTCCGGTGACTGATAAGAAAGAAAAGCCCCCTCACATACAGACCTGCTCCGACCCCCCGTGGCTCGCTGCCATCTCTGTGTGGCTCACTACTCTAAAATGAATAAACTCCAAATTAACTGATAATATCTGTGAGGGTATTTTTTAATTTCAGCTTGACAAAAACATGCAATCAGCAAAAAAAAAAAAAAAACAACCCCAGTAGATAAATAAAATCTTTCCCGTCTGTTTAATTGACTCCTTCCTTTGGCTTCAAGCTAACATCTGATTTATGAACCTCAAAATAATTAACCGCAATCATCACACGTATTGCATATTGACTCTCGTTGTTGCAATGTATTGACGTCTGTGTAAACCTCACCGTACTCGACGTTTGACCAGCGTTCCTCAATAAATAGTGGAAATGAAGCTTGGGAGGTCAGGGAAACAGTAACTCCCCTGGATTGATTTCCAATAATCTGGTCATTGCCTGTCTGATCCGCAGGATGCCGGCTACGGAGGGGGAATTGTCAGCTCTTGTCCCGCTGGCTGTTGCCGTGGTGACGGGCGTGGAGATAATAGCAGTTAATGAGATATTAACCCCTGAACGAGGAAGAAGACGGGAAGTGATGAGCGTTCGCAGGAAAGACTAAAGACAGGATTCGTCAATGGATGACCTCGGCCTGATCAATATCGTCGCGTTGTTCGGCGTCGGTAACAAGCAGCGTGACCCCCCCCGTCCCTCTGAGACCGAGGAGGTAAATCCAATTTCTCAGTGTGGACACACTCACGCAGACAACCACAGACATTAGATCATGCATTTACAGATATTAAATCACACACGCATCACCAAAACATACAACAAAAATACAGATACACACACACACACTGATCGCTAACACACACACAGAAGCAGCGATGGGAGCACGGCTCGCTCATTGTCCAGCTGGTTAGGATGCAAGCGGGCGATCGTGCCCTTTGGGTCAAAGGTCAACTTCATCCCAGACGCCTGACCTCATCCACCAAAGATTGACCTCGCTGGGCCTGGAGAAAGTGTGTGTGTGTGTGTGTGTGTGTGTGTGTGAGGGTAGAAAGAGAGAGGGAGGGAGAAATTTGGTGGACAATGAAGCAAAAAGAACGTGAAATATATGGTTTGTCAGTTTGATGTAAAAACTGTGTTCGCGTTATTTTAGTGTGTGTGTTCACAGCTTTATGCTGAACGTGGTCGTGTAATCACAAAGCTGTGACCATGAGAGGACGGAAACTGAGGGAAAGTGGCCAAAAGAGAGCGATGACAGATTGGTGGATGGTTCCCGTTACAGCTTTTCTTCTTCCTCACTGATTGCCCTCTTCTTCTCTCTCAGCATCACTTTGCTATCATCTCCTCCTTCTCTCTTACTTCTTCTTCTCTCTCCTCCGGCTCCACTGTTCCTCCATCCCTTCATCTCTCCTCGGCTTTTCTGGCAAATTATCACCCGACCTTGACTCGTGACCCCTGCCTGTGTCACGCACGCAGAAATACACATTCAGCCACACACACACACACAAGGTTTGTAGACTCAACTGGACGTCGACACACACACACACACACTACTAAAGGCAGCTGCAGCAAGTTTATATTTGGAGTTTTGTGCATGATCATGCTGATGAAGGAGATTCACTGAAGGGCTTAAATGACTGGAAGTCATTTTAAAAATATATTTAGCACATTTTAAAGTTAACAAATTCTGTGCAGTGTGAACGGAGCACAGACATAGTCTGCTTAAATTACCAGTAACCTCAAAAGGTTTGCATGATTTCTTTAAATCAAAAATCTATTGAAGTTTCTTGCTTTTGTTTGCACGTGGAGTAGTTTGCATGTCATCGACTTCCTCAGAGGAAAACTGTCAGGCAGGCAGGCAGGCAGGCAGACAGACAGGCAGGCAGGCAGGCAGGCGGGCGGGCGGGCGGGCGGGGCGGGCGTTATTCTGACACTCCTTCATAATTATTTAGGTCACATAACCTGTTTAAAGTGTCCAAACAGCTGCAATGATCAGAATATAATCATACAGTAAAACAGAATAGAATACAAATTTATTCTGGTAATATTTATACTTCATCCATTCAACTAAAGGTGTTGTAGCATATTTTAACAAACAAAATCTCCTTATTTAATTTATAATTTTCTATATTTACAAGCATTTTATGAGAGTCTAAATATTGTGATTCCCTCAAAAGTTCCCCCAATGAAAAGAAAGAAGTCTTCTGCAGCTTTCTATTAGTGATCCCATAATCTTACACATCGTCAGCTATGAAGATAAACTCTGATTTCTAAGTGTCCATAACAGTCAAGTATAGAAAGATTTGATGATGTTTGAGGAGCAGAACAAAAGGCTTCCCTGTTTGTTCGTCTTTCCTTGAATGACATCAGTCAGCCCTCCCATCAGCACGGGTCACATTGCATGGAAACGAAAAGCAATTCGCTTCAAGGTTTTTACTCATTCAAACTATTTTTCACGACACGTTTCTTCTCGTGTTTGCAGCAAATAAGCAGAATCAAAGGACGGCGGCGGCGAGCGGCCTCCTCCCTCGTCTCCTCTCCGAGTCCTTGCACACCAATCTCGTCATCCTGGAGGTTCAAAGATGAAGGTGAGTGGGTGGGAGGAGGAGGAGGACAGAAGAGGAGGGGATGCAGGATGAAAGCGCGGTGGAAATACGCCTGGCCGAGCACTTGTGTTTCCATCCCTCACCCCCTCCCTCACCCCCTCCCTCACCCCCTCCTCTCCTCCCCAAAAAAACATTCTTTTCCTTCTTCCAGCTTCTCGTTCACCCCCTAATCCCTCACTACTCCACTGCATATGTTTCCTAATCCGGAGTGTGTGGGAGGCCCATGAACCCCCCTCCACCTCCACCTCCTCCTCACCCACCTCCACCCTCGCCTTTCTCTGGGTGGCTGTAATGCTGTAACCTGCCTCCATTCGTCTTTCTTTTAGCCTTCTCCTCCCTCTCCGTCTTTCTCTCTGCAGCTCTTATCGTCAGACAGCAGTGTGAACTTGGCTGCCCCGACCTAAAGCCTCCCCGTCTTCACCTCCTCTCATTTCATTTTGCCTTTTTATTTTATTTTCATGTCATTTTCTCTTCGTTGCTTTCGTGGTTACGTCGTCGTGTTTCTTCTGTTAGCCAGTTCTCTTCAGATTACAGACCCTTAAACATGAAAACTAACGGCTCGTTTTTCTGACATAAATCACCTCATCCGCCTGAATCTAACCTGAAAAGCAGAGCCGAGCTTCAGCGAATTGCCATAAAACTTGTTGTGCATAGCAACACTTAATGAATGATTTAAATTTTTATATTTTTGTAGGATACACTGACACACTCTCTCCTCTTTTCTCCCCTCTTGATTATTTTCCACCGGTTTCTCTGCTGCTCATTCATCCTTTTTTTTCCCCTCCCGCTAGCTGTCTTATTTTCTCTCAGGTGATTTCGTTCTTTCTCTTCTCCCTCATTTCAGCTGCACACACACACACACACACACTCACACAGGCTTTTTGTCCTGCTTCTTCTCTTGCTTTACCCCATTACTGAATAGTATTCCTGGAGCCTTTTGTAGAGCCTTGTATAGGCACATGCCAAGTCAAGTTATTTCAGAGCGGTTTCAATGGAATTACCCCCCAAAATAATCTCCTTTTGCTCCCCCCCTCCAAAAAAAGTAGAAAGGGACAGAAGAATAGAGGAGAATAATGTAAAATGAAGCAGCACCCTTAACACAGAATAAGCCTGTAGTTCCACACTAGAGGAACATGAGAGCATCAAAAGATCAGAGAGTCTACATATTAAAGAAGCACAGAGGAATCTGGATAGAAAACCAGGGATGCGGTGCCGAGTGAAGCCACCTAAACTCATCTCACCCTGCTTTCTGTGAGGAGAACACAGAAATCTTCACGACTTAAATTTATGTCACAAAGAACATTTAGAGGCTCACAAATAGATTTCAGTGCAGATGAACTCTTCAGAAAGCGACGCACAACACCTCCAACACTGAAACTTCAAGTTCACCAACAGTCAAAGCGGTCGTGGCGTGGAGGTCAAAGGTCACAGTAATAAATCTGAATGATGGCTGTTCAAACGATCCTTAAATGAGCTGTGACTGAGATCAATGCTCTGCTTATTCTGAAAGAAGCTCTTCTACTGTAATAATGTTTGATAGTCATATTTTCCTTATTGTACACCTTCAAAATTCAAGATTCTTCCTCTTACCGTCATACGACATACAAAATAAGCCAATGAACAATATTCAGTCATTCACTGTTTGTTTTAAGCTTGTACACAGTGACCTAGTATTACTCTGTGAGAGCGCGTACTATCCAAGAGTATGCAAACATTTACTGCGCATCCACCGCAGAGTAACTGATTCTCTGTGTGTGTTTGCAGGTATTCAAGCCGCCTTCAGGCATCCACATACGTGTTTCTGTGTGCGTGTGTGTTCATCAATACATTTATATATATATATATATATATCCGTGTGTGAGTGTGTGTCAGTGCCAAGTGTCATATCGATAGGTTAATAGCTGTGGTGTCAGATTCAGTAACTCTCTGATTAGTTGACAGTTCACTAATCCACACACCATCCTGAGTTATTGGCCCGGCCCATTGATTTCCAGCCTGCCAGCCAAGCCAGGAGGAACTCAGGGGTCGTAAGAGAGCCTGCTGCTATTGATTGGCCCCAGATCAACCCCACCACCACCACCACCACCACCTCTTCCCCATAACACACACACACACTCACACACACACATCCTATGGCATGCAGCCTCACCATACCATCACATGGTTTTCTTCCTGCAGCTCTCCTCTTGCTGCCTCTCCACCTTCAGTCTCTCTTCTAGTGTGCCGTTGGGTATATTTGTGTCATGTTGTGGTGTCATCTCCATCAGTCAATTTTTTTTTTTTTAGAGTGAAATATTTTTATTGACAGAATTTATGAGTTGTAGGAGGCATCTAACAAAACCGCTTCTCTGCCTCTCCAGCTGCTCGGCCCCACTGTCAATACTTTCATATCTTTTCATATCTCCATCAGTACTTTTAAGTGATACTCCTCCTAAAATCTTTGGAGTATCAAAAGCCTTCACCGTCTGCAGGCTTAAAAGCTGCTTCTAAAACATTTGTACTTTTCATTCTTGGCAGAGAAAGCAGCTGCTTCAGACGGCGTCATGTCTCACAGAAGAAAAGGTTAAATCTCGTCATGATTAAAAATTGAATGTGGTCATTAGGATTCTGGACCACGGCTGCCGTTGGAGGAAAGTGCAAATTATTTACAGCAACCTTTCAAGCCTACATAATTCAGCATTTAATGCTCAAAAGATTGTGAGTTTTTTTATGTGCAGAAGCAGAGAATCGCTTCAAGATACTCTCTGTGTCTTTGTTCTGCCCACCGTGTGACTGACACACGCCTCTTCAGGGAGTCCAGTTATCAGTGTGTGTGACCTGGTCGGGTTCCCCAAGGCAGATTTTCTTTCAGGTGACCGAGAGCCGTTCAGAGATCTCTGTGGGGTGGTACCTCAGCTAGATCAGCAAACCTGGAAACAGCTGATGGCTGTGAGCGTAGGAGGAGTTGTCAGGACAACCACCCACGAATCCAGGGTCAGTTTGGTCAGGTGAGGGTCAGAGGCCTGGCTTGGGAACCGGAGGGTGGCCGGTTCAAGTCTAGTACGGAATGTGGGCTGGTAGCTGGAGGTGTGCCTGTTACCTCCTGGGCCACGGTGCCCTTGAGCAAAGCAGGGCTGGTACAGGAAGTGGTTCATCTCTATGCCTTGAACTAAACTCCTGGACAGGGCCTGGACGTTCCTTTAGAAGTGCAGAGCGGCACCAGGTGAGTGTGGCTGTCTGCTTCACCGGTGCCTGCTGTGGCAGCGAGCTAAGCCTGATGTTTGACACCAGGAGAAACCGAAGATGACGCTCCCGGTCTAAAATGTACTCTGCAGGTTATCATTAGTCTGATAAACTGGTTTGACCACGACGCCTGTCACTGACTTCATGATGAACATTTGTCGTATTTACCTTCCTTTTTTTTCTTGTTTTTTTTTTACAGATTATTGTGAGCGACTTTACCTTGAAGCTGAGCTGAAAAATGGAGCAAAGGAAGGATTCAAACCTGCAACTTTCCAGGCAGTTTAGGAGGTAAATTTAATCTGATTCTGTTGACCTGTGAGCGCCTCCAAACATCGACATTCCCAACATCCCTCGTATTATTTCAGCCCTCTCTTTTTCTTTCTCCCCTCCACTCCCTCCATCTCTCCTCAGCCTCTGTGTAAGCATTGGGGTGGGGTGGTGCTGCTGCTGGTGGTGGTGGTGGTGGTGGTGGTGGTGGTGGGGGGTTGTTAAACATTTTTCTTCCTTCTTAATTGTTTTGACTTGTGCCATTGGCATCCCGATTAGGCCCCATTGATTTCCCACTGCTAAGTGCATTGATTTCTACATTTCTCATTGATCCCCGCTTCTAAATCTACCCACACACATACACTCTGTGTCTGTCTCCCTCTTTCTCTTCATGAGCAGCACACGGGCCAAGCATGAACACATTGTGTGTGTGTGAGCGTGTGTGTGAGTGACTGTGTGTGAGTGAAGGACGGAGAGAGAGGAAGGCAGGTGGTTTGTAAATATGGCAAAAAAAAGATGCAGAGAGATTTGAGAGTTTAGTCGAAGGCGTTTATGTATTAAAAGAAAAGGATTTATTCTGTGTGTGTGTGTGTGTGTGTGTGTGTGTGTCTGTGTGTGTGTGTGTGTGTCTGTGTGTGGTGTGTGTGTGTGTGTCTGTGTGTGTGTGTGTGTGTCGGACAAAGAAAAATTCTTGAATTTCATCTTCAATAATTTAAGTGATTTTTTCCAAAAACACCTTCCCTCTCCTCACACACACACACACACACCATAAAATGTTGATTATGATCCAATGTGTGTGTGTGTGTGTGTGTGTGTGTGTGTGTGTGTGTGTGTGTGTGTGTGTGTTTAGTGATGTATCAGGTCAGTTTGATGTTTCTGCCTGATTTTTTTTTTTAAGTACTTTGTAGAAATTTTTGAAAGTTTTACAGGAAATGTAAAATTTGCTGCTCAGCTGATGTCGTGACGCGTGACAGCGTTTGAAACATCGTTCACTTCTTATAGTTGTTATATTTTTGCAGCAGTGTCTTGCTATCATTCTTACACACACACACACACACACACACACACACACACACACACACACACACACACTCTCTCTTGATCGTATTCCATGGTGTCCAGGAGAGCTCGGTCTGATCCTCTCAGTGTTTAAGGCTCTCATCTCTTCCATGTCTGCAACGAGCACACACGTGAACATACACACATTGACACATGCACACACACACACACACACACACACATGCACACACACACACACACACACACCAGGCTGCATGGGCTGCAGGAAAGCTCCATCCATGTCATTGGCATTACCTCGAGCCTTGATGCTGCATTTGTGCTAAGCTAAGCTGTTTGGACCTCTCTGAGCACGTGTGTGTGTGTGTGTGTGTGTGTGTGTGTGTGTGTGTGTGTGTGTGTACTTCATGTGTGTTTGCATGTAGGTGAATGTCTCATGAGTGTGTCAGTCTGGAGCTTCCATGCGTTCTCACATGTTACGGTGTGTTTGCATGTGCTAAGCTTGTTCATAAATGTGTGTGTGTGCGGTGATACAGGAGTGTGTGTGAGCCTGATAGCAAGAAAAGGCGATATTGCCCCCCTGCTCCACCTCCTCCACCTCCTCCGCCTCCTCCTCACTCCAGTGCTGTCTTGCGTTTTACATCTTAAATCCATTAGACGTAATCCAGGATGAAACAGGATGCAGAACACGTGTGAAAAACGAACACGGAGCTCTTCAAAGTCAAACTGAAATTATGCGTGAAATAAAAGAATATACGTGAAACCAGCTGCAGATTCGACCACGGGAAGAAAATGCTTATTCACAAACCAATTTTCACGCTAACTGTTATTTCCAGCGCGCTCCGGATCGAGGCGAGCTGTAAGCAAGAGCATTGATCTGCCTCAATGATCGTATCAAGGTGGCGTATCGACGGCGCTGTGTTTTACTCTTCTCTGTGTTTGTCCTCCGCGGCATTAAGACGAATAATGGATATGTAGGAGAGGTATTGGCAGGGCCCGCACCGGCCTATTGACAATCTGTCAGCATTGATTACTTAGTCAGGCCGCAAGAGGAACAGGGAGAGAGACCTCGACGGAGAGGTGTGTGTGTGTGTGTGTGTGTTTGTGAGTATTTATTAGGGTCGTATGAATGATTCCTGTGTGTGTAAATGTGTTTGTAATGTAATGATCAGTGTGTGTGTGAATATTTCCGTGTTTATTACGCCTCATGTTACAGTGAGGTAATGATTCACTATCTGTGTGTGTGTGTGGTTGTGTGTGTGTGTGTGTGGTTGTGTGTGTGTGTGTGTGTGTGGTTGCAGGAGTAGGCGGTGATATAATTGTAAGCTGGTATTGATTGGCCTCCTCTTGTTATTGATGAGGGAGAATTTAATTCAACCAACTCGTTTGTCAACATGACACTGCCATTTAACAATGAACTCTCTCTCTAACGCACACACACACACACACACACACACACACTGCAGACAGATAGAGAGCAGTAAGGTCTGATTGTGAACAGACTTCCTGTACTGAGAACGAAGCGTTCATGTATTCGAGATTTAGTTTTTTCTCGAGACGTGTTTGTATTTTTAACAGAAATGATGAAGCCACTTGATGAAAACACTGATTTGATGTTATTATTTTAAAAGCACATGGAGTCAGAGGTGTGTGTGTGTGTGTGTGTATGTGTTGTGTGTGTGCGTTGGTGACTAATTTGATCAGAAATATCAGTTCTTCTGTTTAAATCCTGTCAAACATTCAACATTTAGTTTCAGGTTCGTTTGAAAGGTTTGAGAGGTAAGAGGCTGTGTGTGTGTGTGTGTGTGTGTGTGTGTGTGTGTGTGTGTGTGTGTGTGTGTGTGTGTGTGTGTGTGTGTGTGTGTGTGTGTGTGTGTGTGTGTGTGTGTGTAACTGATCAGAAGTCCACTATGGCCTATAAGCCCACGATGTCAGACAAAGCAACCACCGCAGCAGGTTGCAGAGTACTTATAAAAGGAGAGATATTACAGAAGGGAAAAAGAACATATTGCTATTGATGAGGCCCACCGTGCGCCATATTCTTCACCTCTCCTTCAAATCCACACACACACACACACACACACACACCTCCCTCCCCTCCTGCGATGGACGCACAAAACACACTATATTCTACAAGAAATAATTGCTTTTGTCTGGAAGGAGTTTGGATCGGGGCTCCTCTGCGCTCGCCCTCATCTGGAGAGAGGGGGGCTCTTGAGGGACAACCGGTCGTTTCTTTATATGGCCTCTCTCCTCTCCTCCTCCTCCTCCTCTGCCTCCTCCTCCTCCTCCTCTCCTCGTTCCTCCCTCTCTCGCTCGTTGGACTCACGGATGTCATCTGTCAATGGGGAGTGGGCTTCTTTATGGGGGGGGGGGCTCCTTTGTGATGTGACGTGTGTCTGTGCATAGATGACATCAAACGCAGCAGCGGGTAACGGAAACACTCTGAAGCACTGGACACAGGCTGAAGACGAAGGACAAGGACTGTAGTAGTAGTAGTAGTAGTAGTAGTAGAAATAGAGGACATTACAGCATTAGTAGCACAAACAGTACTCTTATTAGTACTAGAAGTTGTCGTGGTACATAATAGAAGTTGTAAAAGTGGTTGTAGTATTCCTAAAAGGAGTTGGTGTAGAGGTCACAATACTTCTACTAACCATAGTAATAGAATAGCAGTAACAGTACTAGTATCAGAGTAGAAGAGAAATACAAGTGTCTGTATTATTATTATTATTATTATTAGTAGTAGTAGTAGTAGTAGTAGTAGTAGTAGTAGTAGTAGTTTGAGATGGAGTAAAGCCACAGCAGCTGTTATAGTCAAAGTATTACTACTAATGTTATTGCTATAGTATTATTATAGTAGTAGCAATACTATTATTTATACTATAAGCAGTGAAACTTATAAATCTAGTTATTGATTACTAGTAGAGGAGTAGTAATGTTTGTAGTAGTGGGAGTACCAGCTGTTAGTAGTAATAGTAGTGGTGGTGGTAGGAGGAGCACCCTATAATTAAAATATGGACCATAATATCTGTAGTACTACATTAACTGCAGTATATAGCAGTGGCTGTACTATTGTATTGTAGTGGTAGTAGTATCAGTATTGATACTAGAAACAATGAAACTTAGTAGTATTACTAGTAGTAGTGTTTGTAGTAGTGGTGCGTTAAAGCACTAACAGTAGTATCAGAGGATTAATAGTTTTGGTAGTTGTAGTTTAAGTATACTATAATACCGTGTAATATGTAGTACTGCGTGATACAGCAGTGTAGTAATGGTAGCAGCAAAAGTATTTTATCTAGTACTACCAGAGAAGTGATAACATGAGCTTCAGTAGTACTCGCAGTACTGCAGTATCAGTAGTAGCAGACGTAGTACTGGCTGCAGTAGCTGCTTGTATTTGACGTGTTCTCTCTCAGACATTAGCATCGGCAGAGCCCGAGGCCTTTCCATATATGAGGCCATAATTGATCGATAACTTATTAACAGCTCGGTCCCAGCTCGGAGTGTATGCAGAGGCCAGACGCTGCGCTGTTCGGTCGATTTTCTTTTATTGACTGCGATATTTAGCGTATCGATTTTTCTATTTAAAAAAATCCATGCTGGCGATAATCTGGAGTGTAAATGCGCGGCGGTGGGTGGTGCGTCTGACAGCCGGGTGGAGTAAACTATAGTCCCCCTATAGTGAGGAGAGAGCTGATGGCCGGGAGGCACCTTTTCCTCACACACACACACACACACACACACACCTTCTCACTGACCCTTAATAGGTAAAAACGCGCGATTTAAGATTCAGCTCAGCTGACATTTTACGCACAGTTTACGCACAAACGCACGGAGCCCCAAATAATGACTAATTTAACACTCCGGGCGCTGCAGACTCTGATTATTCACCTCTGTGTGGAAAATAAAAATACATTAGGTGAGTCTGCAGGTGACCTTGCGTATCAGAGCCACGTACATTTATATGAGGGAGAGAGAGAGAGAGAGAGAGAGAGAGAGATCCTCCTGCTGAAATATACATCAAAGCCCCCCCCCCTCTCTCTCTCTCTCTCTCTCTCTCTCTCTCTCTCTCTCTCTCTCTCTCTCTCTCTCTCTCTCTCTCTCTCTCTTTGAATTCATGTCCGCACATTGTGAAGAGCCAATCGATATTTCGGAGGCCGGCGATGATGTGATTATTGGCTTCATTATAATGAAGTAATCAGAAGATCAATTGGCTGGATCTGTGCTCGTCTTGTTCGGGATTATGGTGGTCAGAGAGAGCAAGTGTGTGTGCGTGTGTGTGTGTGTGTGCGCGCAGAGGAGGTGTGTGTTTTTAAAATGCCAGTAATTCAACGTGGACTCGTGGAGAATAAATCCTGTGTAATCAAACAGCTCTTCCACATGTTCACAGTGTTTCTGTGACGGATCCAGCCTCGCCGAGCGAAACTGTCAGTAAATAAATAATGCGCAAAAGTGTCAATAAATGCTCAAATGTGTGCAAAAAATAACGGACAGGTTGCGTGTGTGTGTGCGTGTGTACGTGTGAGTGTGTTGGGGGTAGAAGGAGAAAAAGGGGGGAGATGGATGGGAGGGAAGGGGGGTTAGAAAAAAGAGGGGAGGGCCGGGTATCTCTGTCTGTCTCCTGGCCGGAGCGCTTCGCCGTGCCAGAGTGCGTTCAGGCTGCGCGGTGTCGGACCGAAACCACCACCGGGGTTCCCAAAATAAACTGAGGGGACGCAGATCCACGCGCACACACACGTAGGATACACACACAGAGAGAGGCTGAAGAGAGAGACACACACACACACCGGCGGATGGCGGAGCAGAGCCAAAGAAAAGACTCCACAGCGTAAAAAGAAAAAGAGGCTATCCGCTCTGCACACCTCTTTTTCTCGCTTTCGCCCGCGCGTCAGTTGGAGGAGGAAAGCAGACGACAGGTGTACTTATTGATATGGATTTATTAATTTATTTATCTATTGATTTTGGTTTAATTAGTGACCCGCGGTAGAGAAAGAGGGAGAGAGAGAGAAACAACGAGGGGAGGAGAGGGAGGAGCGAAAGTCAGACAGGAGGTGCCTGCGTAGCCTTACTTTATTATTTGATTATTTCTATCTTTTACCAAATAATGCTTTAGCGTTTTATTATTATTGTGTCGCTTTGTGGGCATATTTTCTTCAGCAGACCAGCCAGCTACTAACCAAATCTTTACCAAAACCAAAAAGAAGCAACTCCGGTGTCACGGACAGTTTTTCACCTCCCGTTTCTCCGTACCGAGGATTCACCGGTGGACTCTGTTTGTTTGAGACTTTTCATGACAGCGCAGCAGGAGGAGAAATCTGTCTCTCCCCGACCTAAACCAAAGCAAAGCCCGCCGAGGAGGACAGACACGGACGGAGGAGAGCCACCGCGGTCTTTACGCACAGCTGTCTGGACACAATAAATGGAGTCCGCTCGTGTGTGCGTTACGTCCAACGGAGAGCAGCTGAGAGAGGAGCACCAACTGCTCTAGATCCACATGACGGTGCGGCGATAACCGGAGCCGATCATCCGCTGTCCTGTCCACCTGCAGCCCGCGTTAGCCTGCATGGAGAACCACTGGTAGCTTTATATTCTCTCCCAAAGCTGAGCAGCGCGCCCTGCACATCGCTCTGCGTGTGTGTGTGTGTGTGTGTGTCGGACTAGTTACTCCAAGAAGACACAGGTAAAGGGGACCGTGATATCTCTGAATACCAATGTGAGACAAGTGTCCATCCACGGAAGAGAAAGCCAAACACTGAGTCTTCTGTTTATTCCAAAGCGTCCAAATCTTCTTCACTCACGGCTGTCCACAAACCTGGAGAAGCATACGAAGAAAGGCCAAAGAACGACGGAAGGACGACGGACAGGAAGAGAAGAAAAGTGAGACTAAAATAAAAAAACAACGACCCCCAGGTCGACAGAGGACCATGTTTGTCCCCCTGCCGGTCCCCTTCGTCTTTCAGAGAACAGCGTCCGACTTCAGCGCCTGGAGACTCAAGTCCTCGCTGGCTCCGCGGTCCAGCCCCGGTAAGACGCCTTTTCCTCCGCCTTTCATCTGCACGGTGCAGCCACACAAAGAAGAAAAGCCGGTTATCATATTTAATTTAACACCTTTTAATTTCTAATGTGTCAGATAAATTATAAACAGAACACACTGAAATCCAGGGTTCATCATTTGAATCTATTTCACACAGACATTTCTGAATATGTGAAAGTTATTTTAAGCTGCGTCTTAACTTTAATAATATTCAAATTAATTTTCTGTAAAGGTGCAAATCCATCAAGTTTTCATTAAAATCCAGCTCAGCGTCTCTTCAGATTTGCTCAGTTTAAAATCACACAAACGCGTCAAACTGCGTCCAAAGTTCAATTTTCTGACTCAACTTGTTTGCAGAAAAATTGATAAAGTAAATATATTTTTTCCTCTTTGTCTCCTGTGAATTGAACATGAGAGAGTTTTAATTCAGATACTCACTTGCAGATAAATCCTTTCATGTAAAATGGGATGCATGAATACACGGCTCATTAGCATCCATCACAGTGTCACACAGGCGCCACACTCCTTCCTCATCTTTTCCTCTTTTCATTCAGGGCCAATCTATCCATCTCACCCTCCGTCCCATCTGTCCTCTGCTCACACTCGTCTCCTTCAGTCTTTCTGTGGTCCGGTTAGGGGGGGAATATTCATGGTCCATCTATCGATCAGGACGTATTGATCTCTGACTGGGGCCACTTTGGGAAAACAGGAGTACAGTCAAGTTGACTGAAAGTTTGGCTTCACCGGAGAAGGAAAAAAAAAAGGATGGGTGACATTTAGTAAACGAGTGAAATTCAAACTGGTTTGAGGAAATAAAGTTTCCATATTTGTCAGTAAAAACACGGCCGTGCTTTTATTCTGAAATCAAACTGTAATATTCTTATAATTGGCCTATCACTGAGGGGACTCGCAGTGAGTTTGTCAATCAATACTCCTCACTATAATGACCTTATCACGCCTTTATGCTGCGCTTTAATGCCCGATGATCACTATAATATTGCTTTGGTGACTTTCAGTGTGATCAATAAGAGCAGAGCTCTTTATGGTATTTTTCCATCTCCTTCAGTCACTGTAATGTTGCTGTAATATTCCTAAAGGACTCCATAACCCGGCTGTGATATTTGCTCAGCGTCGTTCTCTTAAACTCATCGCAGAGCTCCTGCAGTAACGCGTTGACACACAATTCAGATTCAAACATTTATTCATCTGTCAGTATATTGGATTTTGTATTTTTTATTTTTTTGCTCAGAGGTCAGAGTTCAGCGTCGGCTTCTTGCAGCACCTGTGGGACTTTTATAAACTTAAGAGCGTGACTTGTTGGTCACTGTTTGAACACAAAGTGTGCGCGTGTCCGCTGAGGTGTGTCTACATGTTTGAGCCAGCTTCTCGGAGGGTGACAGTGCCGCTGGTGGCTCCCCCTTCCCCCCCCCCTCATCCCCACCGCCGTAATCCATCCAGGCGGAAATTTCAAATGACAGATGGGGGGGTGGGTAGGTGTGTATGCCGACCGCGCAGGGGTAATTCAGGCTATCACCTTAAGTAGGTGTCAGGAAGGAGAAAAACGGTTGAGGTTTTAATGAGAGCGGCTCCTGGAGGCTTTGACAGGCGACGTATAACCACTGGCTTCTGTTTCGGGGGTGGGGTCAATTTCTGTTGTTGGTCCTTAAGAAATTAAAGTAAAAGAAGAAGAGGAGGAGGAAGAGGAGGAGGAGGAGGACGGAGGCCGGGTCTGAGGGAGTGAATGGATGATTGAATGAATAACAGAATGAGCGAGTGCATAAATGAATAATGAATGAATGAGAAGGTGAAAGTGTCAGAGAGCAAATTAACAGGTGAAAGTGTCAGTGAATTCAATTAATAAAATCAGTGACTGAGAGCGAGCAGAGAGATTTAACACGTCAGTAAATTAATAATTGGCTCGCTGAATATTTGGATGATAAATTAGGAAGTTAACGATTTAACGGACAGATGAAAAAATAAATGAACGTGCGAGCGAGCTGGCGAGTGTCGTGCCTCCGTCCTGTTTCCTCCTCGTGTGTGTCAGAGCGTCTTTTTATTTAAACATGCTGATGTGATAAACAGACAGAACACATGAGAGAAATAAAGTTGGTATGAGAGCCAACGCTCATCCCTCGTTTCCCCTCCTCCTTCCTCTCCTCTCTCCTCTCCTCTCCTCTCCTCTCCTCTCCTCTTTCTTCCTCCCTAATCTCCGGAGAGAAGGAAAAAAAAACTTCTGTTTCTCTTTCATTTCTGTGAAGTATTCACTTGACACGAAATCCTTTTCAGTAAAATGCAAACTCTCTCTCTCTC